>JAYJMJ010274174.1:0-10355 GCA_036873875.1 Laminaria ephemera | reverse complement strand
GCGAAGGCTGCGATGACAGCCAACGTACCGAAGACGCTGGGTTTATGTATTGATCTAATTGAGAGCGATATGTTGGTGGGACCGTGGGTGCACGGTGATACTTTTAGTATCAGTGACCCTTACATGTATCGGATGTCTACTTGGATGGATGCAGACGGCGTTGACATTAATAAGTACCCGAAGGTCAAAGCACATCGTGAAGCGATGGATGCCAGGCCATCTGTTCAGGCGGTAAAGGCGTTTTTTGCTTAGGCATTATTCAATTCGATTGTGCCTAGTGCTGTATGCCTATTTCCAATCGAATTAGGCCCATCAAAAAGCGAAATATCATCGCTGTAGTTTTGGCGCTATTTGTATTGATTTCTTCGGTGCGTTACTGCTCTGATTACTCGAAGGCTAAAATTCGCGATTTTGGTATGCTCACGCTACCGGGTGCGGGCGAGCTGAGCTATAGCGTCAAAATGCCATTTTATGGCGGATTGACTGTGGCGCTTAAATCAGCCTCGACTGATGGGCGTAAGGTTGTGGTTGAACCGGGTGAACCGGCGAATGGGGAAATATGCTACCAAAGAGAGCCAGGTCAGCAATCAGGTGAGAGTCAACCGGTGTTGGTGGGCAAGGTTGTTTCCAATCATGACCGTTGGTCGTGTTGGGCTTTTGAGTACTACGGTGTGTTGCGATCAAGGCTTTACGATGACAGCACCAACACCTTGTTGGAGACGATTTACCTACCGGGAATGTACAAAATGCCCACGACACACAGAGGCGTTGTGGTCGCGCAATTCAGAGCACTAGAGAAGGGCAGGCAACTTAGAGTAGAGGTTAAGGCCTATGCGATTTTTTCGCAGAAAAACCAGGAGCGTCGGCTACTAAGAGTGCGGCTGGAGCCGGCTGAGCACCCATTGCAAGGCACCGTGCCTTAAACATGCATCAGCAATATCAACCTTAAATCTTAGGGTTTTTACTCTATCCGGACAAAGATTCGGCAGTTATTCTAACCTTTAGTCAATTTTTGCACTGTGTGCGAAGTATGCTCTTGCTGGACGCAAGCGGCTTGGCTAAGGTCACGGAAATACGAGCTTAAATGTAAACCGTTTAGTGCGTGGACCAACACTTTTTAAAAAAAGGATGGTCAGCGTGCAATTATTTTCTTCTGGTAACCCCGCCTGTTGGCATTTATACCACTTCGATAACCCGGTTAGTAGCACTCGAAATAGCAAGCGCTGGGGTGTATTGATGCTCGCCGCTTTATTTTTAATACCAAGCTCATTTGACTATGCTGCAGCCGCAGATTTAATCAACCCTACAACTGATTTACCTAGTTCACCCATCCCATGTGAGGACGACGTAAATAGTTGTCCACTAGCGGAGCCTGGTTCGACATCTGACAGTTTTATGCCGGGAAGTGGGGTGGGGAACCCGATTAATTTAATGACAGGTAACAAGTTTCAGCGCGAATCTGATTTTTCGCTGTCTGGTTCTGATCTTATGCTCAGCCGAATGTACAACAGTTGGCAAGCAACATCTGGTGGCGATTTTGGGCAAGGCTGGCGTCATAGTTATTCCGTGTCGCTTGCCGATGCAGGTGATGGCAGTCGCACTATTTTACAGAGCAACGGTGCGCGTCTCTATTTTTATCCAGATGGTACCGATGAAGACGGTTTCTCGATAATGCGCGGAGCACTGAGCAGTCACGGTTTTCTGGTCCAGAAAGATAATCAACATTTATGGCACCTTGGGGACGGCCGCACATTGACTTTTCATGCCAGCTATTTGATAAAGATTGAATGGCCTGATCAGCGGACGCTGAAAATGTTTTATCGCCAACGCAAGCTTCACAGCGTCACCGACCAAACGGGTCGGGCGTTGGTGTTTGCTTATAATCCTGGCGCTGGTGACGAGCTTAAATCATTTGCTGAAAACCGCTTTGGTGAAGCCCCCGGACATATCAAGAGCGTCACACTGCCAGATGGCTCGGTCATCGGCTACGACTACGATAACGACCGTAACCTATCGCGCGTGCGTTTTCCAGACGGATCTCATCGCGAATACCACTATGAAGATGAAATATACGAGAGTCATCTCACTGGGCTGACTGACCGAACAGGTGTTCGCTTTGCTACTTGGGCTTACGATGAACACGGTCGTGGCATTTCCAGTGAGCATGCCGACGGGGTAGAGAAAGTCACAGTGCAATATCCGAATATGAAATCGGTTGACAATGGTGAGCTTGTGGAAACCGTTATCACCAATTCCATGGGTTACCAAAGTACATTTACATGGCAAAAACCGAATCCAAATGCCGCATCCCAACTGCTGTCTAGTGAAGGGGCAGGGTGTGCAACGTGCCCACGGACGGGTTTTAATTTCACCTATGATGAACAGGGACGTTTGCTTGAATCGGCGAAAACGTCAATGGGTAATGCAGTTGGTCAGGACAGTCGAACTTATCGTTACGATGAGCAAGGCCGTATTGCCGAGATACGACGTGTTGACGTTAGTGGTAATGACGAGCTGGTTGAGCGGCGCGATTATGATAATGCATTTAGTCTGTTACCTTCTCGTTCTTACTTTCCGAGTATTAATCCAAACGATGAACGGGTTGTAGAAATTGAGCGTGATACTCGTGGCTTACCTGTGCAGGTCATCGAACGAGGTTGGGTGCCGCTGGCTTCAGATCTTGTAGATACATCGTCGAATGCTTACGCACCTATTAAGCGAACCACTAAGTTAAGTTATGCGCACGGCCAACTGCAGGCTGTTGATGGGCCGCGAAACGATGTAGACGACATTACCCGATTTTTCTGGGACGACCAGCAGCGCCTGCAACGTATTGAAAGGCCTGATGCACCAACGATGCATTTGCGAACGGTAGATCTACTGGGCCGGGTGACGCTTTTTCAAGTCGGTGAACAGAGCCCTGTCAGCATTGAGTACGGCAGCGTTGATAATGCCGTGGCATCGATCACGCAGCTTGGTCGTACATTGCGCTTTCACTATGACGCAGAACTTCGGCTCACAGGGTTCACCAACCCTGACGATCACACCAAACGTATTGTTTATAACCATGCTGGACTAATCAGTGAGCTAATAGATGACAACGGTCAGCGTACTCAATTTGAATATGACAGCGAGGGGCGACGTATTGGCAGTCAAGAGTTTGGTCTTGATGGTGCAATGATTCGCTCTGTTAGTCAGTTGTTCGACACGATCGGGCGACTAACCGCTACTGATACTCAAGCAATAAACGCTACAGGATCGTTGACCAACCGGCGGCTGGACCGCAGTTATGATGTCAATGGCCAGTTAACGACAGTTGCCAATGCCGATACGGGTGATCAGGTGAGCGTTGAATACAATGCGTTCGGCAAGCTTGCCAGTATCACTGAACCCGCATTTCAAGCGCTGGACCTCGACGGCAATGAGTTGCATTCGATTCACACAGGCTTCGAATACGATGCTGCTGGGAATGAGGTTGGTCTAACCGATGCGCGCAACAACCGCACGCTTTATCTGAAGGATGATTTTGGCCGTGTGGTCACACAGAATAGCCCAGATACTGGTGTTACCCGTTATCGCTATGATGAAGTTGACAACCGTATAGAAAAGGTCAACACCGAAAGCGGAAAAACAACTTACACGTGGGATGCAGCCAACCGAATGACGGGCAAGGTGCGACCGGATGGTGAGTTTACCTACAAATATTCAAACGTTGATGGAAAATTAATAGAGAGCGTTGCACCTGAAACCACCGAGCGTTTCGACTTTGATGTGGAGGCAAGGCTGATTCGCCATGAGCGTCAGATCGATACACAAATTTTTGTCACAGGTTTCGAATATGACCTTAATGGGCGCATCAGTGTTAAGCATCTGCCTGATGGCCAGGTGTTGCGTTATCACTACCGCGATGACGTGACTGGGTTACAACGTGGAACACTAAAAGCTATCACGCGTTTGTCGCTGTTCGGCTTGCGCCAAGAAACGCTCATAGCTGAAATTGATCAAGATGGTCGGGATGGCACTAGTGGTCATAGCAATGGTAATGGTCTCGTCACTCAAGTTATTTATGGGCCTGACGGTTCGATTGTCTCAATGAACATCGATCAAACAATGCAGCTAGAATATGAGTTTGATGATGCTGGTCGCATTATCGGCATCGATGTAAATGGCATCTCACAGCAGTATCGTTACAGCGGTGGCGGACTTGCCTTTGCCAACATGGGCGATAAGTCGTATCGCTTTGAATACGATAGTACCGGCAACCGCGTGGCTAGCTCGGTGACACAGGCGGACGGTTCCGAAGAAGCGACATCCTACAGTTACACGAAGCCCGGCACTGGAAATCGTCTGCAACAAACCGAGACACTGAGCCTTGATGGCTCCACTGACATACCAACGCAAAGTAAAAATAGCCAGCGGTTCAATGCACAAGGCGCACCGATAGCGCGCAATGGCTTGAACTACGAGTACGACGATGAACAACGTCCAGTACGGGTTTTGGATAACGGCACGGTGCTAGCTGAATACGCATACAACGGCTTCGGTGAGCGCATTCGAAAAGTTATCTACCGCGGTGATAACAAGAAGGTTACTTACTTTCTATATGACGGTAGCAAGCTCACCGCTCAAATTAGCGGTGAAAGCGAACCTATGCGTCAAGCAGTTTTTCTGGGTGAAGCACCAGTTGCCTATTTGATAGGTCGCGATGCTTACGCGGTGCATAGTGATCATCTTGGTACACCACGTCTGGCCACCGATGCGGCGGGGAAAACCGTTTGGTCAGCAGACTACGCCCCGTTTGGTAAAGCTACTATCATTGATAGCACGATTGACTTGCCCTATCGTTTTGCCGGTCAGTATTTCGATGCCGAAACTGACACTCACTACAATTATTACCGAGACTACGACCCTGCCACGGGTCGGTATATCACCTCCGACCCTGTAGGCCTGCAAGGCGGTCTGAACACTTACGCCTATGCGTTAAACAATCCTTTGGGCATGACTGATCCGCTTGGCCTGAACCCTGGGGGAACAGTGATCGCGACTGGGGAATCGCCTGCGAAACCGAGCGCGGACCCAGATAGTGAGGACAGCTATGCGGCTAAGTTAGAGAAAGTATTTAACTATGCTTACGAGAAAATCAAAGGCACCAGTGGTGCCGAGGCTACGGCCGCATTATTAAAGAGTTTGGCCGAAAACGCCGCTGTGGTGGCAGGCGTAGTAGTCGCGATGGCTGCTGCAACTGCTGCTGGATATGGAGCTGTTGCCCTTGCGATTGTGGCGGGCGCCGGTTGGGTATTAGCTGGCTATGAGGCTGGTAAATTTGTACTCGACACCATCAAACTGGCATTAGAGCTCCGAGATACCGAACTGTGCAATGAGGCAAAGCTTAAGGCTCAAGGGGAAAAATTAGCTGAGTCCGCCTTGCGGTTAGCCACTGAGCTGACTGCGAGTGTCTTGCTCGGTGGTCTAGGCAAGATCGCTGACGCCTTGAAGCAAGCAAAAGATTTCGCCACCGATGGCGCCTACACGATCTATCGTAAATTAAGGGCGCTACTGCGTGCCAGTGCTTGCTCCTTTGCAGGCGATACGCTCGTGGTCACGCAGGACGGATATAAGCAGATACAGAACATCACTGCAGGCCAGGATCGAGTATGGGCGCGTGACGAATATACCGGCAAGATGGGTTGGCGTAATGTTCTATCGCAATACAGCAATCGCTATGAAGAGACGGTTCATGTTACGGCTGTAGACAAATCTGGTCGTCATCAAACGATTCGTTCGAATCGAATACATCCGTATTTTGCTCGTTTGTCTGCTGCTGTTGTTCTAACCAGTACAAGCCTTGCAATGTCGCCCACTATGGCCAATGACGGTCTTGTCTATCAAGGGGAGATTGAAGGAGGCGCATGGGTCGATGCGCAACACTTAAAAGTCGATGATGAGTTGTTAGGTGATGATGGTCAGTGGCTGAGCGTTAAAAAGGTTGTCGTCGAAAAACAGCCTTTGCAAGCTTGGAACTTGTCGGTCGAAGATTACGCTACCTACTTTGTAGCAGGCGATCAGAATTCAACGGCAGTTTGGGTGCATAACAAGTGCTTTGATGATTTGCCGAGTAGTCAGTATAACTTGCAGAGCACACCGACAATACATGGTCAACCTCGTTATGTAGATAATAATGGCAATGAACTTTACTTAGGTCACGATGGTAGGTATTACGATCCTACTGTAAAGGGTCAAGAGCCTTCGCCACGTTTAGAAGAAGTACCTCACAAGCCACTTGAAGATTTATTGGTCAATGGTGGTATTCCTGGGAGAAAAGTCGATTTCCAACGATGGTTTGACAATCTCACTCCGGCTGAGCTAGACAGGCTTTGGGTAGGTGGTCATATGGAAAGAATTAAAATTCTAATACGAGCGCCTCGTGGAGAACATGAATGGTGTGTGGCTTGCAGAGCGCCAAAATTTAAAAGATGGGGTGTACCTATGTCTGAAATACATCGATTTAGGACGAAAACGCGAGATCTTAAATGGACTATTCCACCTGGAAGGCCCAATGCTGGTGCAACCGGGGGGCACACCGGTGACAAAACAGGGTCAACCACATTTCACAATGAACTTATTCACATCGCCGACACCAGCAAAACACTAGCTGAGTATAATAGTAGGCTTCAAGCTCTTGCGAACCTATGGAAAATTCAGCCCGGGTTACCTGAGTTGCCTAGCGCAAGATGATTAATTTAAAGCACAGAAATTATGGCAAGCATAGAAAACACTATTGGTCTGCATAGGTTGTGGCAAACCAATTGGCGAGAAATATTGGGTGAACCCACCATCGATATGCCTGAGGACATTGGAAGTGACTCTGCCCTGCACTTTGATATTTGGGAACTCGAAGCTGCCAAGCAGCAAGAATGTTTTTCAATGTTTCCTAACGGCATCAAGATGTTGGAACGAGCTAATTTATTAAGAACGATAGTGCCTGAGAAAAAAGATGTAGATGATGCAAAGCTGCTTGGACATCTGGATAGTATAAATCAAGAGCTCGAAACTGTTCTGGCAAAGTCTCGTGTGCAGAGCGCCATTGAGTGGAATGAAGGAAAGAATCGATGCTCAAAGAGCGTTGTCTATCGTGGGGATTTTGAGTGGGGAGAAGAACGACTCGGAAACGCAATTCCTCCAACCGACCCACTGAGTACTATTTTGCGAGAGCTACTGGAGAAGCAATTTGGTGATGAAGGGTATGCGCTCTACGGCTTTCTATTCGAACCATTGTATCGCGTTGCTAACGATAATGGTGTCATGGAAAGCATTTTTTGGGAAGCATTGCGTGACGAATATGGGGCCAACCCGTATTACTCTGTTGTTGAGCTATATAAGACTGAAGCACAGGCTGGTTGGGACGAAGTGGACGATGAAATGTTTGTGTACATGGAGACCTAGTTAACTATCGAGGAGTCTCAACAGACGTTGGTGGTGAAGCGTAGCCTGTAATTAGCGCACTTTAGCCCAAGTTCCCGCTAGGCCGTCTTTCTAGTATTGCCTTCGGATAGATCCAAGTCTATTGCCATCACTACCAAGTTCAGAATGACAAAATAAGTGCATCAATAGCAATGGATATAATTCAATTACACACGCAATGGCAAACCCAATGGAGAACTATATTGGGAGAGTCCACTGAAGACATGCCAGACGATGTTTGCTGTGACTATGTCTTGCATTTTGATATATGGGCTCTAGACGATGACAAGCTACAAGAATGCTTCTCGTTATTTCCTAGCGGTTTGGCAATGCTTGAGCGAGCACAAGCAGTCCGTTCAATCGTGCAGAAAAAAATAGCTGTAGACGATGCGGTACTACTAGGGCATTTGGAAAAATTGAACACTCAAGTTGAAAGTGTGCTTGCTAAGTCGCAAGTGGATAGAGCGATAAATAGGAATAATAAAAAGAGCCTGAGCACAAAAAGAACTGTTTATCGGGGAGATAACGATTTAAGGCGAGAGCTATTTAATGCGACGTGCGGTGTAACCCAACCACTAGACGATATCGTACAAACTCTTTTCGAATCACAGCTTAGTGATGTAGGTCCAGCAGCATATGATTTCTTACGCGAACCATTTTATAGGATTACTGATGACGCAGTGATACGAGGAAGTATTTTTTGGGCAGCATTGCAAGATGAGTATGGTGAAGACCCTTTTGAGTCGGTGATTGAGCTTTATAAAGTGACTGCGCAAGCTGCCTGGAATGAAGCTGAAGGTGAAATGTTTGTGTTTATAGAGCAATAAGCAGCTGGCGCCAATTCGCCGTGACGAATTCAGTTGTTCACACATAATTCACGGTTCTTCAACGCTGGCACTGATTGCAATAAAAAGTCGACCGTTGCCCAAGTACCTTTTGCTTAATGGTCGTTCCGCATTGCTGGCAGCCTTCTCCTTCGCGACCATACACAAATAATGATTGCTTAAAGTAACCGGGCTCACCATCACTGTTTACAAAGTCGCGTAAGGTTGTACCACCTTGGTCAATAGATTGTTGCAGAATTATTTTTATTGCATCCACCAATTTTTCGCATTCAGCATAGCTGACTCGGCCCGCTGCGCGGCCGGGCCGTATCCCTGCCATGAACAAGGCTTCGCTTGCGTAAATGTTGCCAACGCCTACAACGATGTGACTGTTCATTATCAGGTTTTTGATAGGTACTTTTCTTTTGCGTGTAGCATCTATCAGGTGCGCTGCATCAAACTCGGCTAGTAGTGGCTCTGGTCCAAGTTTTTCAAGCAGGCTATGCATAGGCTCATTGGCCTTCTGCCAGAGCAGGCATCCAAAACGTCGCGGGTCGTGATAACGCATTAATGCACCGTTGCTCAATTGCAATTCGACGTGGTCGTGTTTTCGACGTGGTTCATTGCCGTTGGTACAGATGCGCAGACTGCCCGACATACCTAAATGCACGATGGCTTGACCAACAGCTGTTTGAATCAGAATGTATTTACCGCGACGATCAACGGCGTGGATTTTCTGATCTTTTATTTGTTTAATGGTTTTTGGGATAGCCCAGCGAAGCTGCCATTGGTGAATGGTTATGCTGGAGATCGATTCGTTGAGCAGGTAGGGCTCAATGCCTCGACGGGTGGTTTCAACTTCAGGTAGCTCAGGCATGGCTTATTGTATGGCCAAAGCGTGTGCTCATGTTGTTCCCTATGGGTTTAGCAGGGCATCTATGCGGGCGTTGCTAATCGCATAGGCGAACCCGGGTTTTGTACTGATCAAGGTTCGATCGTTGTACCGCAATAGTTCTGCAACAACGTTATCCGAGTCAGTGTTACTCGATGAGCGTAAATACCAGCGTACGCCGTCAGTATTTGCATTAGCGGATGGGTCCGCACTATTCGGCCATGGCGAAATTTTATCTGCCTGCAAGGCTTGCCATTGATCGATATTGCCAAGCCTGCGTGCGTTATTGTCTACAACTAGAAACAGTTCAGATGGAAGTACATCGAACACGGTTAAGTCGGCAAACGCTGTGACACCGCCATGTATCAGAGACCACACCCAACTCGGCACAAAGCTGACTTTGTCATCAACCAGGGTATAGCGGCGTTCATCGTCGGCATCAATGCCGCCGATTAAAAATTCACGCTCACCTATAAGGATGCCAGCACCAGGTTCGTCTAGGCCGGTAGCAGGCAGGTCCACTTCAGCGGGGTCGTAGCCTGCAAAGTTTGCCGAACCTAAACTCAGTAAAGGGGTGATTCTTTGCGTATTGGCTTTTAACGCATATGGCTCTACCATCATCCAGCCTTCGTTGGTTAAAGCAAGCTCAATGTCGTCATGCCCTGTACGTTGAATAGCAATGAATTTCGCATCGTTGTTAATTGACGAGTTACCGGGTGTATTGCCAAATTCCATCCAGCCAATGACACCAAGCAGCAGTGCAAACAAACCTCCCAGCGCAAACGTAAGCTTTGTGCGTTTTGCAGAGTGGGTGCTCATTTACGGCGTCGGCGCCAAGCGGTAATGCCTGCAACGGCAAATAACAGACACGGCAGCACAAATAACAAGACAACACTGATTATGACGATGGAGCGACTGCTTAAAGTCAAGCTGGCGTCGGGCGCCGGCATGGTAACGAATGACAATGCATCTGATTCACCCGTGAGCCATAACATCAAACTTTCGGAAAAGCCTAGGTTTGCACCATTGCCAATGAATTGGTCAGATGCAAAATCTGCATCACCAATAACGGCAATGCGTTGTTGCCGCCCGTTTATGTCTCGCTCGATGGTTACGCCCACGACTAGCGGCCCTGATTGTTCATCGCTGTTTTCATCGAATTGAATTGCGCCTTCAAG
>JAYJMJ010274165.1:0-12471 GCA_036873875.1 Laminaria ephemera | reverse complement strand
GCACAATTCGATGCGAGTCGACGAGGGAAGAAAGTGCTGAATTCTTCTCGCGATAAAAATGAAGGCGCGTACCGTAGGGGAGGGGGGAGAAGAGCCTGCTAAGTGACCCCGGATCTGATTTACGACTACTAGGGAGGGAGAAGGAGAAAGTAAAAGTGCGAAGACAATAGATGGGGTGTGCAAAAAAAAAAAGAAAAAAAAAAAACTGTAGTAAACGTTCAAGCCCCTGCTGTAGGTATTGATTTCGTGTGTTGTAAGCTAAACACACCATGTGTATAAAAGGTATGAAGTCCGACAACAGCAACAGCCCTTGTTTTGCGTGCCGGTGTCACCGCGGAAAATCATTACTGAGGGCTTGCGTCCAATCGACGACGCTCGTACCTCGGTAGCAGTGGCATAACATTCATTATTAACAAATTGTGATCGATTGTCATAGCAGTGTGTACCCGAGGAACGAAACACTCGAATCTCGCCCATATCGGCCGATGTTTCCTTAGCTACATCAAGCACATGTCAATTAAAAAGCTCGATGTTTCCTTTGCTACATCGAGCACATGTCAGTCACAACTGAGTAGCTCCTGTTTGTTATAGTCGATGGTCGATACTGGTCTACGGAGATTTGGAGTTTATATTGTGTGACGAGGGGTTAGTGTTCCGGGTGATGTGTCTCCGGAGGCAGGTTGTGAACGTCGTTCAGTCATCTCGGCGCACGAGGTGGTGCTTTGCAAAACCTGATCCCGGGTATACTCGTGTGAGTTCTGTGTCTCTTGCGTGGGTCGACTGAACGCAACGAAGTACCAGGTGCTGTAGTTGTGTTTGTGTTTCGCTGGCTTTTTTGGTTTCGTCGCGTGCAGCTTCCAGCGCGTCCAAGCTTCTCTCCTTGCGTGTGATTTGACGATATTCTATCCGTTCCCGTTCCATAGAGTGCGACTTGTCGCACAGTCTGGCTGGATGATTCTCCTAATTGGCTCGTTCACAACTAACGACGGTAGCATGTTGCGCGTCCTTCCGCCGCTTAAAGCTAGCCCAAAATGTACTGTTGGTCATATAGCACTGTCCACTAGATCGCTCAGTCACTCTGTGATTGAGTGGCCTAGTGGATAGTGGATAGTGCTATACAACTAACTACGAATTATATGGGTTGCGCTCGTCTGCTTGAACACCTCTGTAGCAATTGCAAACGGCGTCGTGGAGAAAGGTACCCTCAGAGTTCGATCCCTTGGGCAGAGTGCGATATCTGGGGCGTAGTGGCAGGGTTCGGTCCCTTGGGCAGAGCGCGATGTCTTGGGCATAGTGGCAGGGTTCGATACCTTACGTAGAAATCTAAAGTTTCGGCAGACGTTTGAAGCTTCGGCAGAGTGCGATGCCTTAAGCAGAGAAGTCATTGCCCTAGGCAGAATTCGTTGACATGGGCCTTAATATGGTGGAATATCGCGCCAATATGCCGAACCTTTTGTTTTGTACCGTGTTAGCTCTGTGCGGTGACCCATCTCGCTGGGATGCATGGCTTCACGCACCAACGCGTGTTATGGGTAGCGTACCATCGTAGAGCTGGGAAGCTGGCTTTTGTGTGTTTGCGTCGTGCGGTGACACATCATATCGACCCCTCGTTCGCGGTTGGTGGTTGTTATTGGCGGGATCTCCGTATAAAGCGTGTCGTGAGCGGCTTTTGGGTTGCGCCAGACAGCCAGCAGAAGAGGCAAGCACAATATATCGGGGTTTCGCAGCAGAATAGCGCTGCCACTGGCAGGAGGCTCTTCCTTCCCATCCGATGTTGAACGAGGATAACTCCCGCCGCGGTAGACTCTACTGTACCCGTTGCCACCACAGTTGTTCGCATCCTTAGAATCGTCAAGGGGTACTGACTGGTGTGTCGCGGTGGACTCAAGACGGGAGAGGTCCTTACACCACCGTTTGATGCCCCGGGAGTAAAAGTTTTGGGGTTTTAGGTTGGAGCACTGGCGCCGTCTCGTGATGGGCCCGGTGTCAGCGCGGATCTGGAAGCACCACGATTTGGCACAGGTCAATTGCCTTTGTTTTTGTTCTTGTTTCTGCATTTATCGTTTTTCCACTTCGTAGTGTGTCTGTCCGTCCGCAAGACCAAGACTACGGTAGTCCTTTCAGTCACTTTTATGGTATTTTATTTCGGCGGCTCAGGGCCACTCGCGCGAGTGGCTACCCTATAGCTTTGCAAGTCTTACTACTTTGTGCTTTATTTTTTCGCAAAATACGCAACCATCGAGTGTTTTGTATCGCTGCTCGGAATGGAAATGGGACCCAGGCTACGGCGGTGTATAGGGGCGTCACGTTTAGGGTCTCTCTTTTCAGCGACTCGAAGTCACTCGCGCGGGTGACTACCCAACTTATTTGCAGTTTTCGTGTTCTGTGATTTTCGGTTTCGCGGTACGCACCGAAATATATTAGTTTGTTGCGCTGCGTCAACCAAACGTCTTTACGTCCGTTTTTGAGCGAGGTACAGAACCTCCCGTGCGGTACGTGAGGTGAAAATGGGGGTACCCCCCCGTGTACCGTACCACATGTTGCCTTGGACGCGTGCCACGATAGAGGTAGCACGTTTTGGCTATTTTTTTTCTTGATGACGGGGCTCCTTAACCCAAAATCGTCGGAATTTCGCTGTTTTTTTTTCCCATACTTTTCATTGTTTACCTAAGCCATGGGATTGTTCGGCGGGTAGCACTTTTATTTTTCCCTAACTCAGTTTTTTGGGAGAGTTCTACGTAGAGCTCCCCAAACTGAGGCGCCTCAGAAAACAAAATGGTGTACCATGGCTTTTATCACGAACACTTCTCGAAAAGCGGGAGAGGAACCAGCCAATGCCGAGAGAATAGCTCAGGCCACGCTTTGGCGTCGTAGGAGGTGTCAATAAAAACGCGTTGTACGACGGGAGTAGCACTTTTGGGCTAGTTGTTGCTGACTGGCGAGGCTCCTCAACTGAAGAACTACCCAAATGTCGTAGGAAAATACCGTTTTTTTTGTGCTTTTCAGCCATTGTTCGTTTTATGTCTAGGCCATGGGATTGATCGCCGGGTTGCACTGTCACAATTCTCGATGTCAATACAGAGAGCTCCTTGAGTGAGGAAGCTCAGAAATATTAGGCCGCGAGTAGTAGCTCAGGCCGCGCTTTGGTGTAGTAGGAGATGGCACACAACAGCCGATAAAGTGTCAGACAACGAACGCATGGTACGGTAGAGGTACGACATTTTTTTTCTGAGGCTCCTCACTTGAGTTCTATACCTCACCCAAAAACTGATTGAACTGATTTTTGACGCCCGACGAATAATTCCATGGCCTAGGTGTATACAACGAAACACATTTCCAAAACAAGAATGGCATTCCGAGGATTTGGGGTTAAGGAGCCCCGTCATTCAGAAACCGTTTCAGCCAACACGTGCTATTAATACCTCTATCGTAGCACACGTCAACGGGTCGTTGCGATAAATATCGGGGTGGAGGTGGACGGTGCATCTTTGGTTTTACGTGGCCGGTGTGACATTGCAGTATTAATAGTACGAATGTGCATTGTCGTCAAGGCGGCGGAGAGGTGTCATTTTCGACAGCTATTCCGGCGGGGAGGATTTCTCCCGGCCTGGCGAGCGTTTCCAGGCGCGGGATACGCAGGAGGGAATCGGCGCAGGGAAATTGGGGGGGCGGGGGGGGGGGCGTACTCATTTTTTGCTTGCCTTAGTCATTTGACCATTGACCACGCATCCCTTTCGAGACGGAGCAGGGCGGGGGGGTAGGACGGAGATCGTCAAACAAAGTAGCGGCGTACCACTACTCCGTATAAGAACAACGTTAATATATACCAGTATACGAAGTATTATACTATTTTTTGGCGATTCGACAACCACCCCACTAGCGATCTTCTGGACATGCTTTCCCTTCCCAAGCTCCGCCACAATGATTTGAAATCCCTACGAGAAGTAGGAGTGTAAGCTGATAAAGTCTAACGCATTTGGGGACCCGGGTACTACAGTAGCTACGAAAACAATAAAGCGGGCGCGTCGTGTCAAACGGCCATCATTGTGAGCACCCAGCGGTACCACGTAGCAAGTAATACCACATGTACTTTGGATGCTAGATGTGCTAGATGCTAAATGCAACATCTCCCCTGTACCCCAGCTGCCCGGGATGCTTCGGCTGGTCGAATCTAAATACAACCGTCATTTATTTTCTGCACTCCTTCCCTCTCAAATATAATAAAGGCAGGTCATCAAGCAACCGAGGCTTCGTGTGATTCTCTTCCCACATGATGTAGAGCCTAGAAGTTGAACCAGATCCGAAACCGTCTCAAATTCTTCGCACTAGGCCGGATGCCACGTAGCGCGTTTGCTGAATACTGCTATTAATAATACGATAACACTGTACAGTTGTACTTTCTCCTGAAAGTTATCATTGGTGATGTAGTCTTACAGCAGTAAGCAGTAGATATGTGACTCCTCCTGAAAGTTGCCATTCGTGATGTGATCGCACCGCAGCAGTAGACATGACACTCCTCTGTTGCCAGGGTGGACATAACGCACCTACCAGGTATGATGTTGTACGCTGGACTGTACCGTAAGGTTGGATAGTGCAGGAGCAATGCCGACCATATACTACACGCGCTGAAGTTCCACACCGCAGATAGATATACTACTGTTCTCTCACTTATCTCTTCGTCTGCACCAGATATCAACACAACCGGCTTAAGAACGCATTATTTTCAGCATTTCTTTGGAGCTGAAGCTCACCCAGCCACCAGTTAGCTGACCTCGACTGACAATGCTTGCCTCCTGTGGACTGTCTGACGTGACTCACCAGCACACGACATCTATATGGGCTATATCGGAAAAAAAGCTTACAGCCACAGCCCGTAGCACCACACACCTCATGCGGACATTCTGCTAATAGGTTCTGAGCCTCGGATCACGGTAAGCGCCTGCCGTCATAGCCCGTAGAACCACACGCCTCATGCGGTCATTCCGCTAATACATTTTGAGCCTCGGATCACTTAAGCACTGCAGAGCTGCGAGCCACGAAGTACATCGAGTAAAGACTACGCCTGAGACCCGAGCTGCTGCTTTTTACTGTGACACTCACCACAGAGCTGCCAAGATCATTACCATCTGGAGATGCTGCTACTGCTGGCTGCAGCTAGAGACCTGCTGTGGGGACTACAACGTCGGCGGACTGCACTGCTATGAAAATGGAGAACGCAATCGACAACAACACCAGCAACCTCATGCATGTCGTACGAGGAATCGAGTCCTACAACGGCGATAAACCCGAAGATTTCGGAGACGGGCACAAAAAGATATACCTTATTATCAGCACGCAACGCCTTGACATATTTATTGTGATGGAAGGTCAGACCAGGCCGACTAAGGAAGAGGATCAAACGAAAACGAACGAGGGGGGCATCGAACCTGCCCTTCCTACCATCGCGGTTGATACTCGGGTTGCTGACTCTCGTGGGGAGACCGTGCTGCAACACCATGCCGCATTCGACTGCGTCAATCGGGGACCTGTATGTGATCCTGTACTTGGTGTCGAACAAGAAGGTGGCTCTCTTTGGTGGCCATCCTCGCCTACGATGAACGCGGGGCCAACGACAATGAGCAGAAGGCAACCAAGAAACCCGAGTCCAAATACCCTTATTGTCACGAACGAGGCCATCCGCACATTACTGGCGTCTCTCATGGCTGCAACCATGGAGCCAGACGAGGATCCCGACCACGCTTGTCATGCAGATAAAACGCCTTTGCAGTCGTCTAGCTGCGGTGAAGGAACCGTCACCGAGCAACACTGCACGGACATCATCGTCCAAGGGTTCCCGGAGAAGTACAGGGACATAAAACTGACATGTATAGGCCTCGTCTTTGACCTGCCGATTATCCAGGCTACCATGCGCCATCTGCACTTGGTCTACTTGCCGCGCAACAATGGCAACGGTGGACGTATGGTGAGGCGTGGCACGGCCATGTTGGCGGAGCCAGCACGCGAACACGCCATCACCACCAGCAAAAACCTTCGACGGCGACTTCAACAAGGGTTTTCAAGTTTAGCCGATGAGACTACGCTGCCGGAAAGCAAAGTAGTTGGCATGGATCTTCGGAGCATCGTAGGAACGCGGGGTCGCCACCGGGAAAAAATGCAACGGGATCGCCGCAAACACAATCGTTTGGAATTACTGGAACGTCACCTTCCGGAATCGCCACAGCACTGTTCATTTGGGACTACCGCCGGAGCTTCCGGAGTCACCACAACAGCACCGTGAGGTCGCCGGGGGGGTGTCTTTCGGGATCGGGCCCTGGTATCATCTCGTGGGACGACCGGGGGAGAAACCCTTCAGGAACAGCCGCACAATCGTCGATCGTTCAGGACTGCTGGGACATCGCTCCTGCGGTCGCCGGGATTCATCCTCGGTTAGGACTGTGCCAGGCATCGCTTCTGGCTTTGCTGTACATCATCGTCATTTGGGACTAGACAAGCATCGTTTCTGGGGTCGACGCACGCTACGGCCGGGGTGTGGATCAATTTATTCCGAGGCTCCTCACTTGAGGAGTTATATACCCCTCCCAAAAACTGATTTTGATAAACAATGTACGCATCATCCGATGGACAGTCCCATGCCCTACGTAGGTGTGTGTTGTCTTCATAGTAAATATACTCTTTCTACACAACGACACCACTAGAACACCCAGCGTCCATCCTGATTCTTCATCCTAGAGAGATACAAATTCTGTGGTCACAGATTGTGAAACAGAGGAACCAAAAACAAATAATCGCAGATGAACAGAGGAAAACAAGTGAAATGTCAGCGTACCGGGTACGAACAACACCGCAAACAACAAGCCAGAGAAGAAACTAGAAAAACAAAACAAAAAATAGAAAACACAGAAGGACTCCTGGAATGAGACATAAGGAGACAAACAATGCAGAAAGACGCAAGGAAACAAGACGAAACAAATAAACCCCCTATCTCGTGGGCGTTCTTTCCCATGTGCCGCGTAGGCTGTGGAAGACTGTGGTGCATCAGTAGGAACACGAAGAGGAAAGGAAAGGAGAGGCAGATAGAGAGAACGAAAAAACGAAAGAAAGAACGAGGGAAACAAAGTCGAGCAAAAGCAAACTAATCGTATTCGCACCTCAGAGGGGAAGCACGAGCAGCATAGTTTCCCGGCTCTCTGCTACTTAGACGGGCCGGGAAGCTAGCCACACGGTCTGCCACCTCCTTCCCATTCCCGTCGAAAGCGGCCTCCGACTTCAGTGCTGCCGCTGTCGCCCCCCCAAGGAAAAACGAAGACAAAAATCAAGACCCCAAGCCAAACAAAAGCTAGATATACCGCGAAAAATATCGAAAACACACAATAGGGATCCAGCAATTTTGCGTACGTAGCTCCTCAGTGGTGGAGCCCCGTCAATCAGATGACATATGTACTTTGGCCGAAAAGTGCCACCCCTATCGTTGGACGCTATGATCATCTTCATCGCCGGGAGGACATCAGCATCGCCTAGGTTTGCATCAGCTGATTGCAAGATATATGTTTGTAGTATAATAGCACCACCAGTCTTGTTTGTACGGGGGGCGGGGGTGGGATCGTGATCGGCTACTTGGTTACTTCTTAATTTTTTGGTTAAAAAATTGATCATTGAGATGTTTCGAAAGTTAAGGCAATTATACGACTGTGATTCCTCCATCGAGGGGTCGTTTTAGGGATTGGTACGCACCTCTTCTATAGCGCCGTGGCGCCAGAATGTGGTATTTCAGCGCGTAGTGACCGTCCATACCAGTCCTACTGGCATGAAATTTGGGAGGGCGGAAATTGGGCTGTTGGAAGCTTCCTTTCCTCAATATAGGGTGTACGAAGGAGCGTTTCCGGCGGAGAAAGCCTTCTGTTTGGGAGTGGAAACCCATGAATGGAGCACATCCATGACTGGCGTCCATCGATACCACCCAAAGAACAACGTGAACTCAAGGTCAAACGATCTGTATTCCCGTCACGTATCGCATATCGCTAAGCCAACCTCGTTGCCCGTGATAGCAACTGGAATACTGAGATCGGAGCCAAACTGGGGATTTGCGGAACTAATTTGTGGAAATTCTCCCGAGCACTCGAACAGCAAGGTGGGCCAGTTTCGGGAGCAATGGTAGCGGTCTACTTTGTGGTCTGAGGGCTGGACCACGTCGGTACATGGTGAACCTAGGGAGATGAGGACATTTACGAGCGCTTTTCCTGGAGATAGGGGCAAGGAGTACAACAACAGTGCGTACGGGCTTGGGTGCTGGAGATCTAGACTATGGTCCTGTGTCCTGGAGTCTTGAACTTCTGGTAACTGGGATACTGGGATTCAGTGAGGATAAATGCCGGGGTTTGCGCTCGTCCCCGCGAGGTATCACGGGTAGGTATATACAGCAGATAGAGAGCCGAGCATACGGGCACTATGCTCAATAGCACAGCAACCACCAACCACGCGGTCAGCTGTAGCGGACAGCCTGTACACTTTAAGACGCCCTCCACGGACAGGCAGGTATACTACTAGTATACCATCTCTACTGTAAGTGAACACCGTTACGGGTATGTTTTTGCACGTGTACTCCGTGAGAGAAGTGCATATTCCGATTTGTCCCCACCAATGAAACGCGGTTTATTCTCAGATGTTTAGATAATAGGCGAGGCCTGTCCGTCTTCCCCGTCTGACTTGTCTGTCCGTCTGCCTCGTCCGTCTCTACGTCGCCCTGCCCCCCTCATGTTCGAAACCCCCAAAAACAACACCCAGGTTAAGCATACCTTCCCGACCGTACGGACGAGTCTGTCTACCCAAGACACGGAAAACGCCTCTGCTCACTTTTATGCCCGCTCGAGTGATACGTACGTACGTATGTACGTAAGCAGATCTCAGGATCGACGGCGCAAAAACGTCTTATGTTCTACATACACCGGCCATCCAATCTATTCCCCCTGCCGCGTAGAAACTACAACAAAAAGTACCAGTTCAGCACATAAAACATGCAAAGAGCACCAGGTACTCCGTACATCCTGAAAATAAAGCAAAAAGAGGCATACATATAGGCAAAAAGGTACACATCATATACGCGGGATAATGTACACAAATTACTCAAAAAGGTACAAAAGAGTGCTTGTACGGAAAAAAAAGAAAAGAAAAGGTAAGCAAGAAAGCAAAAAAACACTACCTCCTGGTACTCACAAAATAAAACGGAATGTATATACCACGTTTAAAATTACGCAAAAAAGGTACTCGTACAATGTACGCCCATTTAGTTTGTTTAGGAGAGCCCTAAGTCGCAGCCTGAGCATTAAAGCGCGGCCGAAATGGCGAGGCATTTTATGGCAACCAATCGAAGGTCGACCAGAAAATACGCAGGGTAACCAAACAATGGTTGCACACCTCAGGATCATCGATTCCAACTTGAATGATCTAAATCTTTCAGGGCAGATTGATTCCTGATCTGTATGATCTAGCTCATGTTGCCGGGTGGGAGCCGTATAACCTGCACGATCTACGACATACTTCCTGGGTTGGATCTGTACTATACAGATCCTGCACAACATTTCATAACTTCAGTTTAGAATCTAGATTATCTAGATCGTGATCTGTCCGACGTGTGATTGGTTGACAAGATACGGGGCCAACCAAGCCAACCAATCAACGGGCGACGGGAAAATCTTCCTGAACAATACTGAGTACACCCCACCTACGAGTAGAACATTACAATGCGTTCGCCCGAAGTGCTGCATGTATCATACTTGTACTGCTGCTGTACTATGTTCACATACTGTCACGTCCTGTGACAGCCTTGTGACATGGCCAACAGCGGTAAATGGGTTTCGACGAAAATGTCGATCTCACCAGATCTCACAGCTGAGGTGCCTGTTGACGTTTTATCAAGGTGTCTGCTGACATTTTATCAAAACAGTCTGTACTCCAAAACAGCCGCAAAAAACAAAGATCGCGCGAAAAAAACCAAGCTCTCAAGCAGCGGCAAAACAGGTGCGAGCGCGTCCATAGACAGATGAATCCAGGCCCAAGCCTAGGACAAACAAGACTACACACGCAACTCTCAACAGAACAACAGCGCGCGTGTTTGCAGCAGCTGCTAGTTTTATTCCACTCGTTTGTGAAGAACAACGACCTGCCCCCGATTTGGAAAAAACAAAAACACACGCAACTCGCAACAGAACAACAGCGCCCGCGTTTCGATTTTTAAAAAAAAGTGGACTTCAGCTGTAGATCGAGGATTCCGTCGAATCTTATCTTTGCAAGCTGCGTGTGATACTTCGATCGCGCGTGCTACGGGGTGTGTATGTCCTCGTGAAGCGTTGCAGCAGCTTCTACCTTAGCTTTATTCCGGCTGTGAAGAACAACGATCTGCCCCTCAAAAGTACTTGCGACTCTCCAACGAAAACAAGAAAAAAAAAGCTCCCAACAAACAAGCCGCGGAGAAATCCAAACAGACCCAAGACGACCAAGCAATGCATACACCAAAAAACACCCACCCCTCCATCATGAATACCTATATATATGGACTCTGACGGAAAAAAAAAACAGATAAAAAGCAAATAGCTCATAGATACATCCGTGTAGTAATTCAAAGGAAGGCCGGAAACGCAGAACGCCAGATGAAGGACGACCAAAAAAAAAGGTCAGAAAAAGCAGAAGGCCAGATAAAGCCAGGCCGGCAAAGAGTACAAGGCCAGGTAGACGAAGAGAAGAAAGGGGATACTCAGAGAAAAGACGGTCAGAAATAGCAGAAGGCGAAATAAAGAAAGACCAAAACGAAAACAGGCAGACGAAAAAATGCAAGAAAGAGCAGGAGGCCAGATGCACGAAGCCAGAAATAGCAGAAGGTCAGATAAAGGAGAGGAAAAGGCCAGAGCGGGGGTAACAAAAGAAAGGAACGCCAGAAGCAGCAGAAGCCCCAGGAATAGGAAGGCCAGAGGAAAGGAAGTCGAACTAAGTGAGGACAGAAAGAGAAGAATGTCAGATAAGGGAAGGTCCGGAGGAGCAAAAAGTCAAAAAATGAAATTGCACCGGTACTTAGCTTCCCACCCACTCACCCTACCCACCCACCCACCCACCCACCACCGACCCATCCACCCACCCATCCATCCACCTAACAACCCACCAACCCCTGCACGCAATACAACGCACTGCTATGCGATGCCTCGCAATACAAAGCACACCAATGCAATGCAATACGGAGTGCTACGATGCAATACCCATACGATGCTACCAAGCAACATCATTGCAGTAGGCATATCATATCGTGAAATCCCCAATACAATACGAACGCCATATATATAATATGATGGAACACCCCCACATTTCCCGATTTCCATATAGTCTATCGTACCAATAGTAGACAACAGCGCAAAATCCCCAATGAACCACAATACGATGCATGTAAAACACCCAATAAACCACAATACAATGCAATGGATCGCCCCCTGATTCAGGTTTTGCTCGTAGTATATAGACGTATCTCTCTATCCCAACACAATACCGTGCGATACAAAGCCACCTCCTTATCGTGTTGTGGCTTGTATTCGAATTAGACTCACCTAGTAATTTTTCTGTTTCGTTTACCGTTCGGCAATGTGCTGTGCGTAATTCAATACATTTCATCAACCGTTTCAATGCTCGTACTCGCACTCTCTCTAAGGTAACGCTACGTAAAACAGCCAAGACTATGCTGTACCAAGTACTATACAATGGAATTCTCCTGGAATATGGTCCCCCTTGCGCTCTCGAAGTAGACACATCGTGACATCCCACGCGACAATACCATGAAAACCAATGCACTGCAAAACGATGCAATGAAGTGCAATGCAACGCAATGCAATGAACTGCGATGCAATGCAACGCAATGCAAAACGCTCCTGAGTTTTTAAGGTTTTCCCGAGTACATGCTAGACGCACCCGGGAGTCCGGCAAAGACCAAAACGCCACTGATTTTTCCTGGAATTTTCCGAGTGAATGCCAGACGCATCGGAAGAGTCCGGCAAAGGCCAAACCCTTTCCACGAATTTTCCGTGTGCGCGCTAGACGAATTGAGAGCAACTGCCAAAACACCAAAAATCTACATTTTCCGAGTACCCATTAGACGTATCGGGAGAGCGCGGCAAAAGACCAAAACGCCAATGATTTTTCCTGGAATTTTCCGAGTGAATGCCAGACGCATCGGAAGAGTCCGGCAAAGGCCAAACCCGTTCGACGAATTTTCCGTGTGCGCGTTAGACGAATTGAGAGAGTTCGGCAAATGCCAAAACACCTCTGAAAAATCTACATTTTCCGAGTACCCATTACACGTATCGGGAGAGCGCGGCAAAGGTCAGGTAACCCACAAATAGGAACGCCATCTTGGTTTTCTTCATTCGGGTGTCGTGGAGGAGATCCCGTGGGAGAACCTGGCAGGCGTTAAGGCAGGGTGGGGGGGGGAGGGGGGGT
>JAYJMJ010274155.1:0-12471 GCA_036873875.1 Laminaria ephemera | reverse complement strand
CTCCAGAGCGACTGGAGCCTGTCCTGTGACCACGGACTTGATTATGAGAGTTCATGTGAGAACAACAACAACAACAACACTCCACCCAACAACCGACTCTCGTAGACAACATGTAAACTAAGCCCGATACACACTGCCATTGCACATCGGATCCAAAGAGTCCGGGTAGACTCCTCAGCTGAAGAGCGCCCTGTCAGTGGGAAATAAGCGGTCTCAAAAGTGCTACCTCGACCGTAGGATGGCTCAGCCGATGATTCGTCGAGTAGCCCCTGGTGCTCCGAGACTCAGAGCCAACCATGGCCTACCGCACTTGTTTCCTTGCCCCCTTCTACAGGACAGCAAAGGCAATCGCAAGTAATGGAAGTGGTCGCAAGGGGGGGCAGTACGGCACAAAATTCCGAGCAAGACGCAGGTAAGTCTGCCAGTCGCGTGTTTGAGCGTCGTGCGTCGGACGCGCGCAACGATAGAGGTTCCCCCAAATAATTTCTTTTCTGAGGCACCTCATTTGAAGAGGTCCATACCGAACCCAAAAACCGGACTTTCAAGGAAAATGAAAGTGCACGCTGGTGATCAACCCTGTGCCCTAGGTCTACAACGAATAATGTTTGTTGTAACGCGCCGTGATATTCCGACGATTTTGAGTTAAGGAGCCCCGTCAGCCACAACCGTTTTGATCAAAAACAGGTCCAGCATCCCTATCGTAGTCTTGGTCTCGTTATCACGCATGGTAGGGTAGAGGTGGTACCATTTTTTTTCTGAGGCTCCTCACTTGAGGAGCTCTATACCTCTCCCAAAAAACGATTTTTTGGGGGAAAGATAAAAGTGCTATAATACTCGATGAAAAATCCCATGGCCTAGGTATACAACGAAAAATACTGCAAAAAAAAAAGAAGGAAAATGCCGACGACTTTGGGTTAAGGAGCCCCCGTCATTCAGAAAACGTTTCAGCAAAAAAAAATGAGCTACCTCTATCGTAGGATGCGTTGTTGTGCCGGCCGAGAGACTCCGCACGAGAGAGCAATGCCGCGGCAGAACGCGCAGCATGTCGGGTTCATGTCGCGTTCAGTAGAGCTTACCGGTACCACTTACTCGACAAAATGGTTGAGGCACACGGCGTAAGAGAAAAAGGGGGTTGACCCTACATTGGTTTGATTGCGTTTGATTGGGTTTGATTGGGCTAGGGGTAGGGAGAGGGTTAGGTATAGTTGAAAGTGTATGCCAACCACTTTCTCGGATAAGCGGTAAGATGCCCTCTGTAGTTCAGGTCGGAATCATGTCGAGGACGTAGCTTATACAGATGTTTGGGGGATATTTTCGTATGCTGGGTGTGCGAAGGAGCACGACTCTGACGGACAACACCGGGGATGAATACTTGCGATTTGGTGTAAAAGCGGGGCGCCCTTGAATTGCGAAGCGCGGCATAGTCGTGTGCACCGGCATGCTTCATGTCGCACTGGGAGGACGCAACTCTGCACTTCCCCCCCTTCCCGTGTTCGTTTATGAAGAATAAACCACTGATATACTTAGTCAGCACCGTGAACTGTTGAGTGGTTAATTCTTTAAAAAGAGTTGTGACTGAGCTTGTTCAGTGGTTTATTCTTTACAAACGAACAAAATAATTACCATTTTGCGGTTTATTTTTTTATTAACGAACATCCCGCTCGTCTTGAAGTTCGCGGTTTGATTGCGGGCGGGCCTACAAGGAAACGCCGGAACCGCGCACAAACAACTTCTTGATCCACAGAATTGGACGGAACCCGCAACGATGCACCGACGCATGCTACGGTAGGCATGCACCTAATTTTCCTGGAGGCCCGAAACTTGAGGAGCTCTACAACTTACCTTGAGAAAAAAAATGGAAGTTCAACCCCGTGAAAAATCCCATCGCTTCGGTAGCTATAAAGCGAACATATTCGAAAAATATTGCTCTTCAGTTGAGGAGCCCCGTAGATATCAGGAAAAAATGGCCAGACAGGGCCACCTCTGTCGTAGTACGTGACAGCATAGTCGCGTGCCTCTGGAGGTGCATCATCAGCCTGGAAAGACTCAACTCCCCGCTTTCTTCCCCCTCCCCCCCCCCCCCCCAGTCACAAGTAGTTCTTAGTAGGATGCAGGTCGCCTTCCATGCGACTCGCCGAACATCCCACGGCGCTTCGCGCTTGGTGCACGCAATGTCTACCTGGCCGGTAAAAACCCGACGTTTCTCTGTCCCGGTATTGTAAAGATGAGAGGGTTTATGATCATACGACTACGACCATGCGAAGCGACATGAATGCACGCCCCCCCCCCCCCCAGTCCGCGAAGTTCGTTTTGTATTGTGGGCGGACCGAGAACGGCAGTCCCGAATCGCTTACAAGAAAATTATATTCTTGCTTCACGGATTTTGATGAAAACCGTATACGCGTGTTTGCGGCTACTCGCTTGAGAAGTTTTGTAGCTCACCCAACAGCCGACCTTGAGAAACATTGTAAGCCAAACCGGCTACACACAAGCCCTTCGGCTAGGTTTAAAACGAATTTCGATATCGTTACAATCCTATTTGTGTTTTACAACATTTTTTTGTTATTATGTGTCTAGGCTTTGGGATGGTTCATCGTGTCAAGCGAAAATTGTTATCGAAGTCGGTACTTGGGTAGGGTATAGAGATCATGAGGTGAGGAGCCTCATACAATGTCGATGCATCTCGGCCGTAGCATGCACCGTAAAATACATACTATTACGGAGGACCATAGTAATGAGGACCTACGATACACTCAAAAACCTATATGTTCCCCTATTTTTACTAACCATATTTGGTCCTGATTACTATGTACCCCCGTAACAGATCAATACGTATCGGGTGGTCATTGAGAAGCTCCTCAGTTGAGGAGCGAAGTCAGTGAGATACGTTGGTCTCAAAATAGCAACGCCTTGTATCGAAGCACGGCTCGTACAGTAAACTTCGAAGGGTTTGTTTAGTAGGGTGTATATACTATAGGGTTCCCGCTTACCACCTATGATTGGTATTGGTGATCACTCGGGCATGTACCCGGGTACCCGCAGAGTGAGTGTCTTACTCTTACGGGGGTACAAAGTAATTACAACCAAACATGGTTGGTAAACGTAGGGGAATACGTAGGTTTTTGTAGTTTTCGTGGGTTCTGATTACTATGGTCCCCCGTAACAAACACACCCTTGTAAACTTCGTCCCTGACATTAATGTCCGTCCGCAGCCAAATTTTAATGTTTCCCTCAAAAACCAATTACTGTCGTTACGTCGTTACCGAATTGTGTTTGCCACACATCCAGGGGGGCCGAGAGACGCTGTGATTTTAATTCACAAACGAGAAGAAGACCCCCGCCTTCTCGCGCGGCTGGGCGCCTTGGAGCTCCCCATCTTGGTGTCGACCTTGCTCGCGGGTTTCACTCTGGTGATGTTCGACGTTGCTTCCACGGACCTAGCACGTCAGCTGGCCGTGCTTGCCTTTGGGCTTGAGTCCTCGGCGAGCACGGTTCTCTGTCTAATTGCTTTTCGCGGACAGCAGCTGTACTCGCGCGCGACCGATGTGAACCCTCTTACGATAAAGTTCCTCCAAAGGATATGTCCCGTGACCGTCGTCGCGCTGCTTGGGTTTTCCTTAGGGGTGGTGGCGTTCGTCTTGGCGTTCGTCATAGAGGCTAGCGAGGAGCTGGGTGCTTCTTGGTTGGCCGTCGTGGCGCTGGTGTTCTGCCCAACGTTGATCGCTGGGGTGTTGTTTGCCGTGAGCACGGTTAATGTTAGGAGATACTCTGTTGCTACGCCTAGCTCGGAGTAGATATGCAGTATAAACTTCGTTAGGAACTCTTGCAGTAGGATATTTGTAACTGTCGTCAATTTGTGTCCGTTGGCGGTCGATGGCGGTGGTCGAATATTCCGGCTCCATTGACCTCGAAAAGGGATCCCTATTGTTTGGCTTGGCGTAAGCTAAAAACTCGTATTCGCTCGTACTACACGAACCATAACGCGTTTGCGTAGGAGGGGTATGTCACGCCTGTACAAGAGAAATATGTATCAGGGGCTTTGGCTTTGGGTCGTCGAGGTGCACTCTTAGAGGTGGGCGTAGGTCACGTGTGGTTGTCTTGTGTCTACCACTGCATATATTCACACCGGTAGGAAACTCAAACAGAGGATGAGTTGCTTTTGCTTCATGGAGTTAGCACTTTACGTGTAAGGGATGGGGAGGAAAGTTGTAATTGGCGCGGGTTTGTCATTTGTCACATGTCGTAAGAAACGGTCCTAAACAATTATGTATAAACTGTATATCTAGATATACAAGCATAGGTGTACGATCGAATACTGAGACCAAAGAAGATCCCAGGGGGACCCCCACTCCGCACCGTCTTCGGCGTCCTAACGCGAACAATACACCGCTACACTCGAAAGTGAGAGCGAAAGTACGAAACCGTAGAGTCCACGCCATGTTGATATGGATCTGGCTGGCGTTTCTCTGCGCGCACCTTGATTACCGCGAACTTTCTCAACGAAGAGATAGACACGTGGGTTGGGTTTCTTTGTCGTTGTAACAGAAGGTTTCGTTCCTAACCAATACCTACTGTATGTAGTATGAACCAGGAAGAATTTAGTTTTTTTTTTTTTAAATCCTCCGGCGGATGGGGAAAGATTAAGCTTAAGCTCATCACACTTCCTCGTATTTTCATACGTCTCGTGTGTCAATTTAACTCAAATACATTCACAATCCAGCGTTAGCTGGCGTATCCTTCAGTTCCCGTGGCAACGGCAGAGCAAACTGTCCCTACCGACAGTCACCGTTACTACTACCGCAGCGCAAGCTGCCGTGGTATACGGATGCGTGAGTATGTCGGCCCGACTTGGTCCCTGGGGATCAGGTACGGTGGAGTTTAGATGTTTTCGTTCCGTTCCAATGTCTCTTCCGGTGATCCCGCCCATTCTTCGCTTGCTTACGGGCTTATCGTATGCCCCGGGACCTTCCACCGGTCACCCATGTGCCTTCACGAACATCTCTTTCTCCTGTATAGCTAAATTATTTTCCCTGGTAGTTTTCGCCCTGAAATATACTGGTAGTAATTAAGAAGTGGGGGTAATGCAACTCAACACCAGGCCAGGGGTCGGCAAGAAGCCCAGAATGACGAAGTATGGGTGGGACCCCGGCCGTGCCAGGAGGCCTTATCCAATCCAGCACTTCCGTTATATGATCAGCGACAGAACTACTGTATATGATAGACACATGCTACTAAGCAGTAGAGATGCACTTACGCTTTTATGGGGCTCAACGCTTGAGAAGCTCTACGCCTCACCCAAAGGCTGGTATTGATCAAAATCAAAGCGCACCCCAATGAACAATTGCCATGGCCTAGGTATCTAAAACGATGAAGATGTGATATGACGCATGCTGCAGAGGAGGTGCGCCATGTTTTTTCTGAGATTCCTCACTTGAGGAGCTCTATACCTCCACCCAAAAAAAAAGATTTTTGAGTGAAACAGAAAGTGCAACCCAATGAACAAACCTACGGCCTAGGTATACAAAAAAAATCAGAATGCAAAAAAACAAGAATGACATTCCGACGATTTGGGGTTAAGGAGCCCCGTCGTTCAGGAACAAAAAAACGAAAAGTGCGACCTCTATCGTCGCATGCGTCATCTTGCAAAATATGCATGACATTCCGACGATTTTGGGTTGAGGAGCCCCGTCATTCAGAAAAAAAAAACGCCGAAAAAGTGCTATTAATACCAGGTACCTCAGGTACCTCGTATCGTAGCACACGTCGATACTAAAGTTATAAAGAAAGCAGAAAAACGACGATTCCCCTAAGTATGAAGATGTTTCAGTCGATCGCCCGCAATAGGTAGAAACACCACTGTACCAGATCTCCGTTTATGCTCTGCGCCATGCAGATCGGACACAGCTCAGCGAAGACAGATCCTGCCGACCGGACTATTTTACCATCCAGCTCTCGCTCGGTCTTCAAAAGTATATATCATGGGGCAGCTAAATCGTGGGGCAGACATGCGATCCCTAGGAAACGAATAGTTGCAGTTGGTCGAAAGCAAAGCATATTGCGTAGACCCAGGTAACCACTTGTTTGTCCAGAGGGCATTCAGACCTTCTAACCCGGCACCCAGACTGCCGAATACACACACACGCCCAGACCCCTCTGTATACCGTAGTTTTCAGGCACACTAAGCTTGAAACGGACCTATTTGAGAGTATTTGATACCAGGTATCAACTCTATTCCCTCTCACGGTGCCTGGGTTCGCCAAGATACACCGGGCTTCAGTCTGCTCGTCTGGTTGTAACTCACTCGCGTTCAGCTTATCTCATACAGCAGTAGTGGTCCGCCTGTAGTGCTGGTTCAGTGGTGCCGGTTGCCCACTTACAGCGCTTATGAAATCGCCTGGCACAGATGCTAACTCTCAGTAGTGGTAGTATGCGGAGTAGCGCCGGTGGTCTCTACAGCGCCGGTATTTTCGGCTGATACATACCGGCACTGTGTATTCACCACTACTGTACATGCAATCGCGGCCTTCGAGCCGAATACACTCCAAGCCAGTTCCTGAGAGCCCCAGTGTATCACCAGGATCTCAGTCGAAATAGTGAATGTGCCTAGAACACGAGGCATCAAACGCGCTCGCGGGGATGCTATAGTACCTACAGCAGTGATGGCGTAGTACGCACGACAGCCGACACGCGAGGCTGGTGGAACTATCAGAAAATGGGATACCAGTATGCAGTAGCTTGGTTCACACATGTGTTAGCGTCTGTGTTCAAGTTGACATCTCTGCGATACTATTCTATAGTGATGTCTTACATAAGAAAAAGGCTTTTCCTTCCTGGGGCGTCTCCCCCCAGCCTCTAGTGGCACGGCAGGGGGCTTGCGGCAGCTCTGTCCCTGCACCGTCCTGGGGCGTTGCCTCCCAAGCTGCCGTGGTACGAGAAGGAGCTTGCGACGGCTCTGTCCGGGGTCACGCATGAGGACGTTTCAAGCGACAGGTTCGGATAGGCCCCAAGCGTTGTTGTACTTATACCCTCGGGCGACCCGGCCACGTATAGATATCTGGTAGAGTAGGGGTCTCCCTATAGTCGCGGTTGAATAGTGCCTACCAGGTATTACCCGTATAGTGCCGGTGCAATCTCTTGGCACGACTGGAACCCGCTATTATACCACAGCAGCACCGGTATCGGTACTATACCCAATGGTGCCGGTGTCCGGTATACTGCCGGTGTTGTTGCCTGGCCCACACCGGCACTTCAGGGAGACAAACACGTGTGCCGACGCCGTCTTCCACACGCGGGGGTCTAAAGGAACTGATGCCTTGACTTCTACCCCTGGTATACCTGGTAGGATGTAGCTTTCGCTTTTTCAGGCAGATCAGTGTCTCGTGACCAGTTCACGATGTCGACAAACACCTTACATCGGCCTATTCATGTCAGGCGCAGACCCGATGTTTGTGAACGGGTGATACATGACTACATCACATGAATTTTCGTTTGTTTCACGGTGTGGGTTCGCGAGCCAGAACAAACTAAACTCGGGTCGAGACCACACTCAAAAGAGAAACGAGATCACGAGCGGGCCTCTTTCACCCTACCTCCAATGTCTTCAATCTCATCGTGGGTAGGTTCTCGAGTTAGGGTCTTGATTGAGGGGCACGTATCGATTTCAAGTTCGAGTTGTGGAATACCGATCAATTTAGCGATGCATGGACTGCGAAGATGTGGCCGGCGCTCCTGGAAAAACATGCCTGCCTGCGGTTTACCTCACAAAAATTTGGCTGTACATTAATATATTATGCGCATGTGTGCATTTGTATCCACGTTGATGTACCTCTTGATCGTTTAAGGGCTGAACATACAACAGTTTAGCGTTGGCACGATGATGCGAGTAATGCGGCGGCCCGACGTAGAAAGCCCGAGCATCTCAAAATCCAGGTCATCGGCGTGTTCCCCCAAACACCATGATCAGCTACTCTTAGTTTGGTTTTGTGAAAGCAAGGCATGTCTTCCCTGTGCCGTGAATACACAAAATCTCAACCGGTGCCACCGTGGATGCCACAGCGGTAGCAGTTGGAAGTACAACAGCGAGCCGCAACGCCCCAACAACATGATAGAGCAACCGGCGGGAGAAATATGATGAAAATTATCGGTTCGGCAAGATCCGCATTCGCTGGTCGGTTTCCGGCTTGGCGCCGACCAGCCGAAGATTGAGTGAATTAATTGAAGGAAGGCACGTAGCCCTTTGTTCGATTTGACTACCGCTACTAATACAGAATATACAGAAACAACATCGCAAACATGTGGCCTACACCCACCGCTAAGAGCGGCGTACCCCGTGCGAGGCAAAACCCAACGCCTGGCTTCACTCTCCTGGTTCAGCCTGGCATGTCCCTTTCACTTCCACTTCCACACAATATTGTACAACTTGTCTACTCGGAGGCAAGTTGTGCTACACGATGCGGTACAATAAATGTCCCCCGAACAAAAAACGATGCTACACATTATGGTATAATTGCTCTACTCCGAACCAAATGGTGCTACACATTACCTGGAATGGAACAAATATGCTACTCGGAGCCAAATGGTGCTGTGCGAAGGGAGTGCCTCCTAATCTGCACGGTGCTCACGGCACATACTTGGTGTACACTACAGGATACCAAATAAGATACAGAAATAGTAACCTCGGCTGTGTTCTTATTTCGGATAGGGTGCTTCCTGCACAACCTTCAGTATAACAGCTTCCGAATTTTCAAATTCATTTCCTGGAAAATATCAGCCTGACTTGGCCTATTACCTTGTTTCGTATTGGGTGTCCTGTACTATATTCTACTCCGTTCCTGGTGTAGCAATAGAGTATCTCTTGACATTGACCGTGCTCACGGCAAACAACACCCCAGCCACCAACGTCGGGAAAAACACCAGAGCCACAACGGCTAACCAGGAAGCACCCAGCTCCTCGCTAGCCTCTATCACGAACGCCAGCACAAACGCCCCCACCCCCAACGAAAACCCAAGAAGAGCGACAACTGTCACCGGGCGCACCCGTCGCAAGAACTTCCTAGTAAGAGGGTTCACGTCGGTAGCGTGCGAGTAAAGCTGCTGCCCGCGAAAGGCGATGAGGCAGAGGACTATGCTCGCGGACGACTCTAGCCCGAAAGCAAGCACGGCTAAACGCCGGGACAGATCCGTGGAAGCAACGTCGAACATCGCAAGAGTGAATCCCGCGAGCAAGGTTGACACCAATATGGGCATCTCTAAGGCGCCCAGTCGCGCGAGAAGCCGGTTGTCCTCCTCGATCTTGTGAATTGTAATTACAGCGTCCGTCGAACCCCCTGGGGACGTGGCGAAAAGTTTCGTAACGTACCGGTTTGAACTTCGAATACGTGTAAAGACCCCACAGTTTGTGGGGTTTAAGATTCGCAAAGCATGACGTCACAATGTGGGCGGTGTGAGATCCGCAAACACAACGACGCCACCATATGGGCAGTTTGAGATCTGCAAATATGACGACCCCACCATCTGTTTGGTTTGAGATTCGAAGCCATAACGACGGCACAATGGGTGAGGTTTGAGGGCAGCGTTTAGCTACGAACGCAAAACGGTTTGGAGGGTGATATTTTCTCTACGTTTCGTCAAGGTCCGCGGATTCTATAGTTGCGTGTTCGTAAGCGATTCGAGGATTTCCTCGCCAAGCCGTAGGTAACCAGACACGACCCGACACGAGGGAGGTGGACAAGGGTGGGGAAGGGGGTGTCGTGTCCTCCCGACGACTTTATAAACCTCCGGGTGCATGCAGGTATGTCACAATTCGAATTTCATGGGCCACTCGCTTTTGCAATGGCAATTATTCATCGAGGTGGTCGCTCAGCGTTACCCCCCCTTGCTCACCAAGAGTGCGAAAATACCCCCCAACCATTGTCGAAGGTTTCGTTCTGGGCATGCACCTCATGCGGCGTACCTGCTTCTGGTATCGCTCTCTTGCTTCCGGAACTACTACTAAATTACCCTTCAAGCCTATAGACCTACCGTCAAATCCGTACATCGCATGATGACATGATGACCCCTCGAGTCGTATTCCACATTATGGTCCGTCCGCCATTGGGGTGGAGGGGCCGGCCCTAAGTCCCAGTTGCTCTCTTGTGCGGAGTCGACCGGCTAGTATCATTTCATACCGGCATACGACTAACGCACCACCTGGTACACTACAATACACGATTGACAGCCTCACCTCCGCTGTTGAGAGAAAGCCCCGACAAACTTCGCCTCCTTTCGATAAGCTCGTTCACTTTCGATAGCCTTTGCTGTTCTGCATTTGGACGGAAGGACATGGGTGTGTGATACCATGGTTGGCGCTGAGTACGGAGCACTACGGGTTTACGGGGCTGACGATCGTTTTCCAGAAGTCGTTTTCCAGAAGAGGCATTTCTTGCGATGTACGGCAGTAGTACAACGGCGACCATGACTACGGTAGCGGGGTTGCTTTTAGGGCCTCTGTTTTCAGCCACTTGCGTGAGTAGCGACCAATGCTGTTTGTGATGATCGGTTTCGCGGTACGCACCATCAGCTTCTACTTGCTTGGTAAGCTACGCCGTCAAAGCATGTTCTTTATGCCCGTTTTTGAACGAAGTATTGAGTCACTCTCGCAAATCATCTAAACTCGGTGGTGAAATTGGGCGCATCCCCCCTTCCATGGCCTCGATCCGGCAGCGAATATATCTGACTTGTCAACGTTGGGTGTTCCTCTCCTATCAAGACCCGCACCGCAGCAAACAAGAAGATGTGATGAAGCGGTCAACGCTACGATAGGAGTAGCACCTAATTGAATAGCTCCATACCTCACCCTAAAACTGACTTTGGGCAAAAACGAAAGTGCAACCCGATGAATGATCCCATGCCTTAGGTGCACAACGAGTACTACTCTAAAGCCCAAATGGTATTCCCCGTCAGTCAGAAATTATTACGCCAAAAGTGCTATTAATACCTCTACCTCTACCGTAGCGCACGTGAGGCGTTAGTTAACCTTGACGTTTCTCGATATCGATCGTCATCTCACAACAACGAAATAACAATCGTCACGAGCTTACCTTTCTTTTCTCCAGCGGGATCATCAACGTAGGACGACGTCATGACGAACGAAACGCTCTTCCGCGGCACGGCTGGAACCGAACCTGTTCATGGCAGCAGAAAAAATATGACAAAACAGAATGCTGGCCATGGTTAAGGACTGCACAGGAATGCTACCGCCCATACCACATTTTCTACGATAGGGGAAGCACTGTTTGCCTTAAAACATTTTCTGAATGACGGGGCTCTTTAATCCAAAATCGTCGGAATACCAATCTTGTCTTGCATTATTATTTGTGGTATACCTAGGCCATGGAATTGTTCATCGGTTTGAGCTTTGGCTTTTTCTCAGAAACGTGCTGTGGGTGAAGTGTAGAGCTCCTCAAGTGAGGAGCCTCAGAAACATAAAGTATTGTACTACCCCTACCGCAGTATGCGTCAGACGTTCGCATCACACAATGTATTTCGGGTAGCACTGTTTGGCCTAAAACATTTTGTGGGTGACAATGACGGGGCTCCTTAACCCAAAGTCGTCGCAATGCCACGCTTGTTTTGCGTAATTATTCGTTGTATAACTAGGCCATGGAATTGTTCATCGGTTTGAGCCTTGACGTTTTCTAAGAATCGTGCTTTGGGTAAGATGTAGAGCTCCTCAAATGAGAAGCCTCAGAAAAAAATGATACCATTCACCCCTACCGAGGCGTGCGTCATACGCTCGCATCACACAATGTATTTGGCCGCAAACCCGAACTGTTCTGATCCATGAATTCGTCAAGCCCGCACGCCGAGAGGCAGCGGCTGGGTGTTGAGGTGTTGGTATACTGTAGTGGCCGCATGCTACGATACTAAGTATTAGTATAGCACTTGTTTGGCCAAAATACGGGGCTCTTGAACCGAGGAGCTCCCCCGTATCGTAGGAACCCCCATCGATGGTACTCGATGTTGTTCGATGTCTGTCTAGGCCATGGGATTGTTCATCGGGTTGCATTTTCATTTTTTTTTAAAGTCAGTATAGAGCTCCTCAAGTCAGGAGCCTCAGAAAAACATAGGTTCACCGCTACCGCAGCGTGCGTCAGTGTACTGTACCTGGTACTGCTCTAAGTTACACGAACTATGGCCCGGCACGAAGAAATTCTGAACATATCTGTCGGTTGACTTGGTGGTATGGTATCCTCCAACGCTGCATTCGATTGGTTCTGAGCTCGATGCACGGCAACGCGTGATGTTGTTCTCTGGTCACTGCCAGGCTAAACGTGGCATTGTGTATGTTCAGCGTAGACGCGAAGACACGCAAGTCGACGTGAACGAGTCGACAAGCGCAAAGATGGGTTCACTCCAACGCATGACAAAACTTACGCCGAACACCGCAGCGGGTCGGGGGGGGGGGGGGGGGGCGCCTTCCTGTGCAAACCC
>JAYJMJ010274144.1:0-12473 GCA_036873875.1 Laminaria ephemera | reverse complement strand
CTAGAAAGCTGTATTTTGACATGTGGATTCCAGTGTTTAAGGTATCTTGAGATTTTAGGGGAAATTGAGGGAAGGTGTTCGACTAATTAAAACAGTTCTTTATAAGTTACCTGTACGTTTGAAAAACTAAAATCGGTTAAAAGGTGGGGGGTGTCATCTAAAAAATATAAAGTTGATTAAGGCTAAAGGTAAGATTAGGAAAAATTCCCACATCCTTAATGTATTGATTACCAAGTGCCTATGTTTTCCATGGTTGTCCAAGGTTCAGTTATCGGCTTTCTGTGATTCATTTGTAGTAATTCGATTGATACTCCATCGGGTGTTTTTACAAACGCCATTGAGCCATCACGTGGCGGTACTGCTAAAGTCGCTCCTGCTTGTATTAATGATTGGCAGGTTTCATAAATGTCTTCGACACCAATGGCGATATGTCCGAAATTAGAGCCATTGCTGTACGATTCAGTTTGATCCCAATTGTAGGTGAGTTCAATTTCTATGGGGCTGCTTCTGTTTCTTAAGAATACTAATGTGTAGCGTCCTTGGTTTTCATCAAAGCGCCGTATTTCGAAGAAGTTTAAGATGTTAAAGAAAGAGATGGTTTTATCTATTTCTTTAACTCTTAGCATAATATGTAATAAATTCATTGACCATTTTTCCTTGGATTTGATTAGAAGCCGGCTAGAACAATTTTTCCTATTGTTTGGTTTGTTTCAATTTGTCTGTGGGCTTCTATTAAGTTATGTGCGTTGATTGTTCCTAAATTTTTCGTCATTGTTGCTGTTAGTGTTCCGTTATCAATTAATGCTGCGATGTTATTAAGAATGTCAGATTGAGTGTGTATGTCTTCGGTTTCAAACATTGAGCGGGTAAACATGAATTCCCAGCAGAATCGTACGCTTTTGGCTTGTAAGTCGTTCATAGGCAGTGCTTGTGAATTTGCAGTTTCGACGATAGTACAAATACTGCCATGGGGTTTTATAATTTCTACCATTTGCGGAAAATAATATTCTGTTGATGAGCAACATAGTATGTAATCAACTTGGTGTATGCCTATCTTTTTTAGTTGAGTGTTTAGCGGCTGATGGTGATTAATAACATGGTCGGCTCCCATATTTTTACACCATTCGGTTGTTTCGGGTCTTGAGGCCGTAGTAATTACATTGCCAATACCCGTATAGCTTTTTGCAAGTTGTGTGGCTATTGAGCCAACTCCACCTGCGCCACCAATAATGAGGATGCTCGAAGAGGTGTTTTCTGTACTCGGTAATTCTGGTATACCCATGCGTTCATATAGAGACTCCCAAGCGGTAAGACTGGTTAGCGGTAAGGCCGCGGCGTTGACAAAGTCTAGCGTTTTAGGTTTTTGACCTACGATGCGTTCATCAACTAATTGGAATTCGCTGTTTGATCCCGGTTTTGTGATGCTTCCTGCGTAGAATACTTCATCTCCTATGTTTAGATGCGTACATTTATCTCCCACACTGACTACTTCGCCTGCTGCGTCCCAGCCTAAAATGCGCAGTGATTCTTCAACCGTATTTTTTGGTGAACGAACTTTGGTGTCAACAGGGTTTACTGAGACTGCTTTTACTTTTACTAAGCAGTCATAGCCCGTTGCTTCTGGTGTTTCGATCTCTCTCTCAACAAGACATTCAGGATTGCTTGTATCTAGGTAGTGGTGTAAGCCTATTGCTTTCATAGTTTGTCTCTCAGTTTATTGTTTATGTGTGTAAAGAATATTTATTCGGGCGACATATTTTTTACCTTCACCTAGAACGGTCATTCCTGCATGCCCTACAGACTCTGGTGTTAATCCATGTCTAAAAATTAGGCAACTGCCTGTTAGAGGTTTGATGTCGATAATATCGTGTTGGCCGTAGAGTCTTGTTTCGCCACCGGTAAACCCGTCACTGTCATCATTAAGGTAAAGAAGCATTGTTAACATTGATTCAACATCCGGCCACTGAACCATTTTCGTTTTTGTTGAATCAAAGCCATAGCCCGGCCACGAGCCATCAATATGTTTGTTAAAGACATCATTCTTTTCATATCGATAAAAATTTATACGTTGGCTGAGTTTTGGGTAAAGGGGATATCCGTTTATAGATTGGGGTAGCAATTTTTCTATGCGATTAAAGAGTGTAATTAGCAAGTCTTCTTGACATAACCAGTGCACGGATTGATTCATTCTCATACCGGGAGGTGTTTGAATGCCGGGTGCTTCTGGGCGATATCCCATGTTTTCTGTGACTTCAATGATATTTCTACATTCATCTGTTGATAAAACATTGTTTATGACAAAGGCTAACTTTCCTCCAAGGTTTATGTCAGCTTGCTTTTGAACGTTAGTTTTTATATGTGTATTCAGCAAAGACATTTCATCAATGTTTTTTGATCCGTAGATAGGTGTATTTGCAACAATACCTCCCATCGGTAACGTGCCTGGTAATTGATCTACAACAATTGTATTTTTTGGTAAATTCAAGTGTGTCTCTCTATAGTGTTTCTTCATCTTAAGAATTATTATAGAGTCACAGGAGTTTTAGTAAAGTATGCACTTTTTGGGTATATAGTTACCAAAAAGATACTATTGGGCTTTATCAATATCACTTTTTGAGGAAAATATGAGTCAGAGACATAAGGATTATTCTTGCAGTTTTGGTTGTTCGGTAGAGGCTACAATTGAAGTTCTGGGTGGGAAATGGAAGGGTGTTATTCTGTATCATTTGACTACTGATGAATTCAAACGATTTGGGGAGTTGGGGCGTTTAATTCCAAACATTACACAGAAAATGCTAACCAAACAACTTCGAGAATTAGAATCAGATAAGGTCATTAAACGTGTCGTTTATGCTGAAGTGCCCCCACGGGTTGAGTATTCTTTAACGCCATTTGGTGAAACCCTTATACCGATATTAGAATCGCTTCAAGCGTGGGGTAATCAATACCTTACTAAGTTAACGGATATTAGAAATAACAAAGAAAATGAATAGTTAACTACCAATAATTCGGACCCCCATGATTTGATTCGTCATTTCGAGCTATTTGTCAAAGCTCGATATAAATCGGGCTTTTATGTTTCAAAAATTAGCGACTTGGTAATTAGAAAATAATTAGGACAGGGGTGTCATTTTTACATATTACGTTTTATTTTAGCGCCTTCATAAAGTACATCAGAAAAGTCCTGATTCGCCATTTCTCTCGCTTTTCGGTTATTCTCAGTAAACTCTTCATTGGGTCGGGTTACTTCTACAAATTCTTTCGCTAACGCTTTTCCTTGAATATGCATCGCATGATGCACGCCACGCGCAGGTCGAACATCATCACCTAAATACGATTGTAATGCCAAACCAATGCGGCGACTGTCACTGTGGTTGGGTAATGAGCCATGAACTAACCAAGGCCCATGAAATGACATTTGCCCTGGGCGCAGAATTAAGTTCACTGCGGTTGATTTATCTATATCAGCCACTTCTTGCCCGCGCGTTAAAATATTATCCTCACCAAAAGTATCGCTGTGCTCAACCATCCCTTGTTGATGGGTTTTGGGTATCACGGCAACACAACCGTTTTCGAGATTACTGTGGGTTAATGCAAGCCATCCCGTGGTCAAATTATTAGAATTTAACCCCATATAAGTGGCGTCTTGATGCCAACTAACGTATGAACTGGATTTGGGTTCTTTCGCAAACAGTACTGTTCCTAATAAAGATATATGTTCACCCACCAATGAAGCAGCCGCTGACACAATTTTTTTGTTGAAGGCGAGATCAGCCATAAACGGAAACGAAATGTGCGCGTTGTTACGGTTTCTGGCAGAGAATGCACCGGGGTATTTTCCCTCTGCATCTTCTAATTGCGATAGATAATGACCTGCCTCATCTTCACTCATGATATCGATAGGCGAAATCCAGCCAAATTCGCGATAGTGTTCTATTTGTTCTTTACTGAGTGACATTGGAATTCTCGATTGATACTTTTCATTTTAGTATAGAAAAAAAAGCATCGGATACTTGTCGATTAGCGACCCCTTTAGATTAAAGGCATTCCTGTAAAATACCCATGTATCGAAAATATAACGGAATAAACGATGATGATCACGACTACAAAAATTGCCTGTAGATGAATAGGTGGGTGTTCTGTTGCAACGGGTTGTAAACCGCGAGCTTTCCCTGAGATGATACTAATCACGCTATAAAGGAGAAATCCACCAAAGAAAATCACATGAGCAAGATCGCCATTCGCGAATAAATGCCCTGTCGCCCAAACCAACACCCCCCAACTAATCGGAAAAGCAGTAAACACTTTTACAGACGAGGGCGCAGTCCCTTTAGTGTTTGACGCGAATAAATACAGCGCCGCAAACATCGTTATCATATTAAGCTGACGTCCCCAACTGGGTGGATTGTATAAGGCCTCAAATGGCGCTTGTTTCAAACCAAATATAATAAACGCAACACTGATTAACGAGAGTAAGGAGAAGAACACGAAGTAAGCCGAAGGTTTCAGCTTACTGACAACGGTTTCACGCAGTTTAGGAAAAGCGGGGATAAGGTGAATAGCAATAAATAACAACAAGCCAAAAATCAGAAGAGTCATACTAAATCACCTTAATGTGAAAACTAAGAAGAATATTGAGACTAGAGTATAGGAGATTTTAAAAAACATGTTCAAACTCAATAATTTAGAGATAAAAACAATTAAAAAGGTGGGGGGTGTTACTTTTTAGGCTCATCAAGAGTAAAGCAGAATGAAGCGAGACAAAGAACAAACTTAATAGAATATTTTCATTATTTAAAAATCTACCAAGATTGCAGGATGATCCCAAGACTCTAATATTTTGAGTAAATCGTCGCAACGCATTCGCGTGGTATGTGTATTTCGACAAGGATGTAGATACATCCATTCCTCATCGAATAAGGATTTCTCAAAATAAACGCTTACACTTTTCGAATGATCATTTATTAAACCCAACGGCGATACAGAGCCAGGCACCACACCAAGAAACGTTGTTAAACGTTCGGTGCTAGCAAAGGCAAGATGGCCACCAGTAAGCTCTAGTTTGTCTCGTAAACCTCTTAAGTCGACAACCGTATCTTGTTCAATAACCAACAAAAACATGCGGCCTTTCTTATTTCGTAAGAACAGATTTTTAGTATGTGCGCCGGGCTTGTCGTAACTCACTTGCTTGGCCTGTTCGACGGTGTAAAGTGCTTCGTGGGTTTGGGTTTCGTGCTCAAAACCAAATGATTCAATTTCAGCGATAACTTGATCTGCAGTGGCAGCTAGATCGCCGTTATCGAGTATCAGTGTTTCGGGATTGGGTCTGTCTGAATGTGCCATTATTTAATTTTGTCTGTGTGAACGAAGTGATCTTAGTTTCTCTTGTTTTAAATGTACAAGGTTTTTGTTTGACTGCAATTGTTTACAGTATTTTTATTGTCATTTAATAAACAGCCAAAAAGGTGGGGGGTGTCTTTTTTATAGTAGTATGAGTAATGCTCCTAAACTGGGGAAGCAAGTAAGGTATTAATATGACATATGAAGAATTTAATGAATTTTGTGGTTCACTTCCTGCGACCACGCATGTCATTCAATGGGGTGGCAGTGATGTTTGGAAAGTAGGGGGAAAAGTCTTTGCCATTGGTGGATGGCAGAAAGGTGATGAAGCAGCATTCACCTTTAAAACATCGGAACTTGATTTCGAGATACTGAAAGATGAGCCAGGATTCAAGCCAGCGCCCTATATGGCATCACGTGGATTAAAATGGATACAACAGTTTCAAATGCTTAAAGATAACGATGACGAAATAAAACACTATCTTGAAGAATCTCATTATATGGTTTCCAAAGGTTTAACTAAGAAAAAGCAAAAAGAGTTGGGGCTTAATCAAGATTAAAAGTACTTAGCTGATATCTTGCTCAGGTAATTTTTGGGAAGCAGTGACGAGGTATTATAAGAGGCATTTGAAAATCTGCCTAAAAGGTGGGGGGTGTCTTTCTAATATATTTTTAGATTAAAGACAAAGAAAGCACAGGCAATTAAGAATATTATCCATCCAACAATAGAAACAGCACTCGTTGATAGACCATCTCGCGAATCACTAGCGAATGATTCCATAAAGCCAAAACTGCCGAGAAAAGCGAAAATGCCTTCAAATAGAATAATCGTTAAAAATAAGCCTAAGATAACAGCTACAGCGATTCCATAGTCTTGGCCGTTATTCAGCCACTCAAATGCAACGACTGCGATATAGATCGCAACAGCAATAAGCTTGTGAGTTTCAATACGGAGCATCGTGTTTATTCTTGTTTTTATATTGTTTTTACGGATCAATAATACCGCTTTTACACTATGTATAGTTTTAAGGCCGACTAGTGGTCAAAACCACCATTTTTCACTTGTTTAATTTCTTCGTGTTTTTTTAAGAGATATTTCTTTTATCCATTTCGTTTTTTAACTTATTGGCTCTCTCAACATAGTCTTTGGCTTTTGTGGTTCTGCCTCTTTTTTGTAAAACATCAGCGACGACTAAAGATTTCTCATGAGTGTCTTTTAGTTTTTCATCGGACCATTCGGATAAGGGTTTATTGTTATTGATTCGGTTAACGACGATTAAAGCGACGACTATAAATAAGATGGCGAGGATGATTGGCATTTGAATTTCGTTTAATTATATAAATTGAATAGTGTTGGATCTGATTTTATCAGTTTATGCCAAAAAGTGGGGGTCTTTTAATTAAGGTAAAACGATATATTTCCCTGCGATAGCCTAACCATTCATTACTTATCTTTACAGTTTACGTGATGTTTTGAGCGATTGAAGAATAAGCCCTTAGCTAGTTTTCTAATTGTTCTATTGTTTTAGCTAATTTATTGCTTCATGTATGCCCATTAACCTAAACAGTAACCTATTAAGAGATATTAAGAAGCTCAGAACGGTGTGTTTTACTTTTAGGGTTTTATGTTGAGAAATACAACAAATGGATAATGAAGTCATCTGCAATACGGCGAAAATTGTGAATGAAGAAGAAACTAAAGGAAGATAAATAAGGACTCAAGGTTAATGTCAGTTACAAATATTAATAGGGAAATAACACAAGTACCTCATCGTATCAGTGCTGTTCGCGAAACTTATCCGGGTGAGTTAAGGGTCGCATTAACGCCAGATAGTGCAATACATCTGAGTAAAATGGGTTACCAATGCAGTATTGAAAGTGGAGCTGGAAAAGCCGCTGGTTTTTCTGATGAAGATTACCAGAAGGCAGGCGTTGAAATAGCCGACGACGTAGAAAAAATGTTAGAAATTACTGATATCATCATCAAAGTAAGGCCACCTTCAAAACAAGAAATAACAAAAATACCCAAAGGTAAAACGTTAATCAGTTTCTTTTGGCCTGAACAAAATAAAGCGTTGTTAAAGGCTGTAAATGCCAAGAATATTAGTGTTCTGGCGATGGATAAGGTGCCTCGAATTAGCCGCGCACAAAAAATGGATGCTTTGTCATCCATGGCAAATATTGCGGGTTATCGTGCAGTCATCGAGGCGGGACATAACTTTGGTCGATTTTTTACAGGACAAATAACAGCTGCAGGTAAAGTGCCACCAGCAAAAGTACTCGTCATAGGCGCTGGCGTCGCAGGTTTAGCCGCAATAGGAGCCGCACAATCTTTGGGTGCGATTGTTCGTGCTTTTGATGTACGACCCGAGGTAGCCGAACAGATTGAAAGCATGGGAGCGGAGTTCTTGATGTTGGATTTCGATGAGAATGGCTCAGGAGAAGGGGGATACGCAAAACCAGCGTCACCTGAGTTTATCGCTAAGGAAATGGAGCTGTTCCGCCAACAAGCGCCAGAGATTGATATCGTCATTACCACTGCCTTAATACCTGGCAGACCCGCACCCAAATTGTGGCCGAAAGAAATGGTTGGCTTAATGAAGTCAGGCTCAGTGGTGGTCGACCTAGCAGCAGAACAGGGCGGTAACTGTGATTTAACAGTAAAAGACGAGCTGATTGAAACGGATAATGGTGTGAAAATTCTAGGTTACACCGATTTCCCCAGTCGGATGGCCACGCAATCATCATTACTGTATGCCACAAATATACGACATATGTTAGATGACCTTACGCCTGATAAACAGGGCGTAGCGAATATCAATATGGACGATGATGTTATTCGCGGAAGCACAATATGTCATCAAGGGGAGATTACGTATCCACCACCAGTACCAAAAGTACAAGCAATCGCCAAAGCTGTGGTTAAACCGGCTGTAATAGATCTAGAAGAAGAAAAAAAATTGGCATCGCTTGCAGAACAAAAAGCAGGTCTATTACAAACCGTTGCTTTAATGGCAGCAGGATTATTGATGGTGTTTTTGGGTAGATATGCACCTGCTGATTTCATGCAACATTTCATCGTATTTGTTTTAGCTTGTTTTGTCGGTTTTCAGGTTATTTGGAATGTTTCTCATGCCTTGCATACGCCTTTGATGGCAATTACAAACGCGATTTCAGGCATTATTATCGTTGGCGCTCTACTTCAGGTGAATTCCAGTTCATGGCTTGTCACATTGCTAGCCGCAATCTCAGTACTCATTGCCTCAATCAATATTGTGGGTGGTTTTATGGTAACCCGCCGCATGTTGGCAATGTTTGAGAAAAGCTAGGAGCAGACATTATGAATTCAGGTTTAATTACAGCGGCCTATATTTCGGCAAGCGTACTTTTTATCCTTAGTTTGGGCGGATTGAGTAATCATGAGAAAGCAAAACGTGCCATCTGGTTCGCCATTATCGGAATGGCAATAGCTGTATTTTCGACTGTTATCAGTATCAAAAGCAGCAATTTAAGCATTCTCGCTCCTATGATAATAGTCGGCGCGATCATCGGCATGGTGGTTGCAAAACGAGTTCAAATGACAGGCATGCCCCAACTGGTGGCCGCACTTCACAGTTTTGTAGGTCTAGCGGCTGTGTTTATTGGCATCAATTCAGAAATCGAAGCTCCACAGGGTTTAAGTAATTCTGAAACTATCATTCATCAGGTCGAGATTTTTATAGGCGTGTTTATCGGTGCGATTACCTTTACGGGGTCCATCGTCGCCTATGGAAAGCTCGCGGGATCTATCAATAGTAATGCTTTGGCTTTAACGCATCGACATAAGTTGAATTTGGTTCTATTAACTGCGTGCCTAGTTTTAGGCTATCTGTTTTTAAATCATGCAGGAATCTGGACGTTAATTGCTATGACCTTAATCGCCTTTGTCATTGGCATTCATCTTGTCATGTCGATTGGTGGTGCAGATATGCCAGTGGTTGTATCGATGCTTAACTCATACTCAGGGTGGGCAGCAGCGGCAACGGGCTTTATGTTAGGTAATGACTTACTCATTGTTACTGGCGCACTGGTTGGGTCGTCTGGTGCAATACTCTCCTACATTATGTGTAAAGCGATGAACCGTAGTTTTCTATCCGTCATTTTTGGTGGTTTTAGTACAGCTTCAGGCCCCGCACAGGAGATTGATGGCGAAATGATCGCTATTGATGAACATGGCGTTGTAGCCGCATTGGAAGATGCCGACAGCATTATCATAGTGCCAGGTTATGGAATGGCTGTAGCTCAAGCTCAGGGGGCAGTTTCTGAATTGATACAACGACTCCGTGCCAAAGGTAAGAATGTACGTTTCGCCATACATCCAGTGGCAGGTCGTCTGCCTGGACATATGAATGTACTTTTGGCAGAAGCGAAAGTTCCCTATGACATAGTCTTTGAAATGGATGAGATCAATGATGATTTAGCTGAGACAGATGTAGTCATTGTCGTCGGTTCAAATGATATCGTAAATCCATCAGCACAAGATGACCCGAATAGTCCGATTGCTGGAATGCCTGTTTTAGAGGTTTGGAAAGCCAAACAAGTCTTTGTCTCAAAACGAGGAAAAGGTACGGGCTATTCAGGGGTTGAAAACCCATTGTTTTATAAAGAAAACACACGCATGTTTTATGGAGACGCAAAAGATTCGCTGAATGCTTTATTGAAGCATGTGTAAGTTCTGTTGTAGTGAACTTGCAATTTGTATTCACTGGAGGGGAGATTTTAGTTAGGGTAAAACGATATATTTACCCACCGTAACACGAAAGGCTTTGTAATCTCCCCATGTCTTTTGATGATTAAATTCATCAAGTGAATGCATTTGAATTGAATAGGTATCACCGCTTTTACTTTTGTATGTTGTATCTCTGCCTTCCCAACCGCAACAGGCAAAACGTAGTCGTTTTAAGCCGAACTCTTTGTGTAAGAAGTCCTCAACGGATTTGGCTTGTTCACCTGAAACTGTGTAAGTCGATTCTAAAAGTACGGCGGGAGTTTTCTCGACTTTTTTGCAGTTTTGGAATGTTAGCTCGGTTGGTTTTAGGTTTAGTTCTTGAAGGAAGTCTATGCAGTTTTCTTTTTCGCTAGAAGCGCCGCTTAGTAGCGGGATAAGTAAAAGACAAAGTAATAGGGTGGTGATTTTCATCATTAGATTCGTTATTGAATGAGTATGAATGTTAATAGTTTAGCTTAGCATCACTACTTGCATTGTCTTAGTTTGAGAAAAAGAGCTAAAAAGGTGGGGGGTGTCATTTATCATAGGTTTTATTCAGATACGAGTCGTATCGTAGCTAAATACCGAATCGATATTAGTTTGAAACACAGTAGCAATTTTAAACGCAACCTCGAGTGTAGGTGAGTATTTTGAATTCTCAATCGCGACGATGGTTTGTCGGGTTACCCCAACTTTTATTGCTAATTCTTTTTGGGTCATTTCTCCATTTTCAAAACGATGCCTTCTAATCTCATTTGTGATGATGGTTTTTTTCACCTTAAGCTCCGCTTCGGTAAAGGAATAACTTAGATGTAAGTTCCGCAATTACGGATAATAAAAAAGCTAAAACAATAATATTAAACACCCAAAACGCGTTCCAACCAAACGCCATTGCGCCAACAGCTAAGAATAGACCTGCGCACAATACAAGATGAGAACCGTACATAGATTTATACAAAATCAGCTTGTCTCGTTCATCAACAGTAAATTCGTCTTTGGATTTCTTTAGTACAAAATGACTGAATAGGCTGAACACGAATACGGTAATGATTTCGAAGGTATAACCACCAATGATTAAGAAGGATAAGGTTTTTCCTATTCGAACTAAAGCATCTGCTCCTGTGAAGTATTCCACGCCTAAAACGCCGAAGACCCACCATCCATAAACGCCAAATATGACGGTTGCAGTGAAGATATAGATATATGTGTTTTTTAACAATATAGGCATGTATTACTCTTATTGATTATGATGATAGATATTACAAAGTATAATATATTTTACACCGTGTCAAAAATATTATACTTTTAGAGTTGTCTAAGCCAAGCAGTTGTAGATAATTTCTGGAAGAAATATCGGGAAAGGTATAAGCAACGTGCTGAGTTTAGATGCTAACTAAAGATAGCTAAAAGTAGGGGGGTGTCATTTAAACTCTCTATAAATAATCCAAAGCTTCTTGGGCGATTTAACTTGCTAGACCAATCACACCAATTACCACTAAGTCTCATGGATGTAGTTTGTTTCTAAAACTTGAAGAGCGAAAAGTAACTTGTCGGTTAATTAAGTTGCCTATGATCTAACGATAGTACTTAGTATAAATACTCATAATAAGTCCTTAGATAAAATCATTTTTGGATATTCATTTAATTAATTATTGAATGATCATTCAAGTATGGTTATAGTTCCGCTCATGAGCTCAATGGAGCTTTAAAATATTAATAAATAACATGAGAAAAAACTATGTCTGCCATTCACCACGAATCTTTTGAAGGTGCTTTAAACAAAACTAATAGCACTGCTCGAACAAAATTATTACTCATTGCTCTCGTTCTCGGTGCTGTGATGGGTGTTGTATTTATCCTTATCCAACCATTGTTTGGGATGGATACTTTAACCAGTAGACATGCCGCGGCTTATCAAAAATTAGGTAATTTAAGTGTTGTTCCTGCCATTACCATTGCTTGGTTGGCTCATATGGCGGTATCTGTATTTTATGGTTTTTTGTGTGGGTTCGTTTTTCTAAAAACGTCACGATTGGGAGTTATCGCTCTGTTTGCTTTATTCTTCTCATGGCTGACAACGGTTATTGCTCCGCCTGCGAATGCGATGATTGTTCAGTTGGTTTCTTTTCAACAACTTCAGTTTGATAAACTACCTGCTTTAAACTTCAGTTTTGATGCCAAATTTGTATTACATCTGATATTTTTTGTTGTGATCAGTGCGGTTTTGTATATCTATAAGAAAAAATCTAATTGATATTTTTGAGTTGAAAAGCATAAGGTCGCAAGCTTAGTAAGTTGCAGATGTAAAAAAGCCCTAATCAATTAGTTAGGGCTTTATTTTGCCTATTCTTTAAATAAAACATAAAGCATCAAAAAGTAGGGGGGT
>JAYJMJ010274124.1:0-95794 GCA_036873875.1 Laminaria ephemera | reverse complement strand
ATACTGAATATCAGGTTACGGCACACCAACGTCAGAACGAATAAATGCCGCCGATTCAAATTGATTACTTGCTCCCAGACCTGATTTAAAAAACAACCACTGCGCACCAATCAATCCCTTTGACCATAAATTCAACTTTGAATACAGGGTTATAGGTTGCTTGCACTCAACCTGGAAATAAAATTCCAGATGGTCCTGAAGGTTCTGCCCGACACCCGCACGATGACTGACAACCTCTATACCGTGCTGTTGCAATTGCTTTTCATCACCGACTCCAGACAGCATCAGCAATTTAGGAGAATTGATTGACGATGCACTCAGGATGACTTCACGGGCAGCTCGCAGCTCTTTAATCTGACCACCCTGCTCTACTTCGACACCAACCGCACGCTTGCCGTCGAAAATCACTTTGCGCACCATTGCGCGCTGCATACTCACGTTGGATCGCTTGAGGGCGGGTCGTAGATAACCATTAGCAGTTGACCAGCGGCGTCCTCTAAAAACTGTTTGCTCCATCGGTCCAAAGCCTTCCTGCTTTTCACCGTTATAGTCATCGGTGCCTTCATAGCCTGCTTCAAGGCCCGCCTTTACAAATGCATGATAGAGCGGATTTTTACGCGGCCCGCGGGTCACATGCAGCGGCCCATCAGTGCCGCGCCATCCTGCCTGCCCTCCGTGTGAGGTCTCCATTTTCAGGTAATAAGGCAGCACATCCGCATAGGACCATCCGCTAGCCCCCGTTTCAGCCCAGTGATCGAAGTCAGCGGCATTGCCGCGCACATACACCATCCCGTTGATCGACGAAGAGCCACCGATCACCTTACCGCGCGGGCAAGCCATCACACGACCACCCAGGGCGGGCTCAGGTAGTGTTTCGTACCCCCAATCGTAGCGAGGCATATTCATGGGGTACGATAGCGCAGCAGGCATCTGAATGAATGGCCCAATGTCAGTGCCACCGTGCTCAAGCACCAGTACAGTATGTTCGCCACTTTCAGACAACCGGTTCGCCAGCACTGAACCGGCCGAACCGGATCCTACAATAAGATAGTCAGCCACTGCTTCCGGCATGATTTGAATCCAGAGATATGTTGAGGTGAATGTGGAAAGGCGGCCAGTGTACCGTCTGCAGGCCACGCGCGACACGCTGAATTGCCGCATTTACGCCGTACGCGCAGTTTACAGCGCCGCTGATAGCACATTTTGAATACCGAACGGTATTAACCCTCCAGAAACGACAACAGCAGCCACGCAATTGAGAATCAGTGTATCGATTACCTCACAAAACACCCTTCATCCTGGCGATCGGGGCAGCATTTCGTGCAACAGGTACGTTTTAACGTGTATCAAAAATGAAACAATGGCGCATCACAACCAATTATCAGTGAGCCATTTGTGTCGAAATTCAAGACCACCATCGCCTTAACCGCCACCACTCTGCTGATCGCTGCTTGCTCATCTGGCGAGGATACAAGCGAAGGTGACTCCACTGCAGCTCAGCCAGACCGCATTATCCTACAGGCCGAGAACTGGACTGACAGTTCATCCACCGCCACGTTGAACTGGCTGCCCATTCAACTTGACAACGACTTTGGTCAAGCTGCAAAGCTTGTCTCACAAGACAGCGCGCAATGGAGTGACAACGGTCTGCCCACCCTCACCTACGATATCAATTTTTCAGAAACCGGCAAGTATGTTCTGAATGTGCATGGACGCCACGACAGCAACTACGCTCAACAGTCCGAGCAAAACACCACCATTACTTTTGGCAGCGACGACGGCAATGTAGAAATGGCAGTGAATGGTTTTGACGATCAGTGGCAATGGATTAACACCGATATCTTTGGTCAATCTTTAACCATAGAAGTAAAAACACCGGGTGATCATTTGTTTAAAATCGCCTCGGCAAGTACCGGCCTGATGCTAGATCAAATCATGATTAACCGACTGGTGAATACGACAACCGAAACCAACAGCACTGCAACTACCAGTGAGCCTGCAAACAACCAAACAACAGCCACAACAGACAATTCAACAGCAGATGAAGTAAGCGATACCGTTACCCACACTGAATCTGCCACGTCAAACGAAAACACCGCACCAACTGTCACGATAAGTGGCCCATTACAAGCCTCTTCAGGTCAGCCGGTAACTCTCAATGCCGTGGCAATCGATGATGGCCAGCCGAACGGCAGTATTTACTACTACTGGACCAACACCTTCGGACCTGCCGGCGCGTTAATCTCAAACCAGCAATCAGCTACCACGGAAGTCACTTTTTCAACCCCGGGCGATTACACCATGCAGGTGAGTGCCAATGACGGATTAAGCTACAACAACGCAGCTATAAGTATCAAGGTCGCAGCACAAACCGCGGCGCCCGTTCAAGCACCATCAGGCAACACTGCCCCGGTGATCGCTGCAATCGCACCTGTATCTGCCCAAGCAGGAAAAACAGTGACAATTACTGCTAACGCCACAGATGATGGCCTGCCACACGGCGGCATCTACTACTATTGGTCAAAATTGTCAGGACCTGGCAGTGTGGCATTTTCAGCCATGAATACCGCCGCCACTCAAGCAACTTTTTCTGCCGCCGGATCTTACACATTGCAGCTTAATGGAAGTGACAGTGAGCTATATAACAACGTCGAAATCACCGTAAATGTTGCAGTCGCTGAAACGACACAGCCACTTGAAACTACTCATTCAAATCATCTTGGCAACAACTGGAAAACATTAAACACCAGCGGAAAAGTAACTGCCAGACATGAAGCAGGTGGTGTTGCGGTTAACGGTAAACTGTATGTCATTGGTGGTCGCGGCAACCGCCCTGTTGATATGTATGATCCAGGCACCAACAAATGGACTACTGTGGCCAAAGCGCCTATGGAACTACATCACTTCCAGCCGGTTGCTATCGGCACTAAGATTTATGTTGTTGGCGCATTTACCTGCTGCTACCCGGTAGAGAAAATCGTCAGCAACATCTATATCTTTGAGACCAGAAACAACAAGTGGAGCAAAGGTCCAAAAATTCCGGCTAACAGACAACGCGGCGGTGCCGGCGCGGCAGTACGTAACGGTAAAATTTATCTACTTGGCGGTAACACTAACGGGCACTCAGGTGGTGCAGTCGGCTGGTTTGACGAATTTGATCCGCGAACAGGCAATTGGAAAAAACTGGCAAGCGCACCAGATGCCAGAGACCACGCCACCATCGCCATTGCAGGTAACAAACTGGTAGCTGCAGCTGGCCGTGAAAGCGATCATCCACACACCTTTCAAAAAACCGTTTCAAGAACCAACGTGTACGATTTTAACACCGGTAAATGGAGCAAAGAGGCTAATATCCCCACTGCCCGTGCAGGCACCATGACAGTGGCACATGGTTCAGATGTCCTGGTAATCGGTGGCGAATCAATGGCCAGTGGTTTTGCGCACAACAATGTTGAGGCCTATAACGTTCACAGCAAAAAATGGCGCAAACTGAGATCACTCAATACCGGTCGCCACGGCGGCGCTGCAGCCTTCCTGAATGGTGATCTGCATGTGGTCACAGGTAGCGAAAGAAGAGCCGCGGGCAGAGAATCAACTTCTCACGAGGCTTTGAAGTAAACCGAACAGCACAGTGGCTGTCACTACAGCCACAACTCTGCCAGGCAAAATCTGGCAAACTGCCTCGGGCATCAACACAATCGAGACAAAATTGACTGACCTGAACACCATACCCGCCAGACGCGGCAAAGCCGTCCATGTAAAAAAAGGGCAGGCGCTCAAGATTATTAATACACACGGCCATCAGGTGGTCGATTTCTGGGCCTTCGTGGCTGGCCACCTGACCGAGTATTCCGGCATGGAACAATGCCGCGCCACATGGCTGAAATTGTGCCCGGACGTCGGTGATCATCTGTACTCAAACCGCCGCCGTCCACTCATGACACTGGAAGAAGATACCTCTCCGGGTCGCCATGACACCGTCATGGCACCTTGCGACAACGAACGCTACGGCCTGCTTGGCTGCACCGACTACCACGACAACTGCCGCGATAATATGCACGCTGCCCTGCTGGAACTGGGGATTACTGTGCCGTATACACCAGGTTCAATGAACTTGTTCATGAATATCCCGTGGCAGACAGACGGCGCACTTTCTTTTGACCCACCGTTGTCCAGCCCCGGAAACTACGTATTGTGGCGTGCCGAACTCGATTGCATTGCCGTGATGTCTTGCTGCCCGCAAGATATTCTTGATATTAATAATAAAAATACTGTCGAGGCGCACTATCAGGTACTTGACTAGCGCTTCTCTCTAGTCGAAAAAGCCCGAATACAGAAGATTGGCACAGTGATTCCATGACACTACTTGACTGTCAGCAAGGCCCGACTTACTCTTAAACCATGTTCAACGCTCTGACTCTTCGATTGCTCCTTACCAACCCGGCGGCCTAAGGCTTCCGGGTTACGTGTATCCGTCGTCCAGCAAGGACGAAATCAAACAGCAAACGATCAAGGGCGAAGAGATGACACATCTCCACCACGCACGAACACTCCATACCAAACCCCGGTACCCGGCACCCAGGCCAACCAACACCGGGATAACCACATCCGCAGGGAAATTCAGCGCCGGAAAGCCCAACGGGCTTCGCCCTGGCGCACCCAGACTCAACTCTGCAACCCCCGAGCCTGCGAACAATGAAATGCTTATCAGCGACACCGCTGATCATTTCACTATTCAATCCCTGACTTGCACCAGAATTCAGAGCAAACAACCATGAAAATTAATCCAGGATCAAAGTACCGGGCATTTCCACAGATCGATCTGCCTGACCGCCAATGGCCGGAAAAAATAATCGACAAGGCCCCGGGCTGGTGCAGCGTAGATCTTCGTGACGGCAATCAGGCACTGATTGAACCCATGGGCAGTGAACGTAAGCTGCGTATGTTCAAAATGCTTTTGGATATCGGCTTTAAGGAAATTGAGATCGGCTTTCCTGCAGCATCACAGACCGACTTTGATTTTGTCCGCCATCTGATAGACAACAATCTGATACCCGAAGATGTCACTCTGCAAGTCCTGACACAGGCGCGCCCTGAATTAATTGATCGCACCTTCGAAGCACTTAAAGGCTGCCCCAATGCGATCATGCACTTGTATAACTCAACCTCCACAGTACAGCGCAAAGTCGTGTTTAAACTGGACCGTGAGGGTGTGAAGAAAATTGCAGTCGATGGTGCGAAATACGTTGCTGACTGTGCAACACGCCATACCGATACTCAATGGCGGTTCGAGTACTCCCCTGAAAGCTTTACCGGTACAGAGATGGAATACGCACTGGAAGTTTGCGAAGCAGTGATGGATGTATGGCAACCCACCCCGACCAACCAAACCATACTGAACTTACCGGCAACCGTAGAAATGTCTACACCTAATATCTACGCTGATCAAATAGAATGGTTTGCGCGGAACATGAGTCGTCGGGATTGCGCATTGATTAGCCTGCATCCACACAATGATCGGGGTTGCGCGGTTGCTGCTACTGAACTTGGTTTAATGGCTGGTGCAGACCGCGTAGAAGGTACGTTGTTTGGTAACGGAGAACGCACCGGTAACGTAGATATCGTAACACTTGCTTTAAACCTGTTTAGTCAGGGAGTTGATTCAAACCTGGACTTCTCAGACATTTTCGAAATCATGCGCACCACCGAACACTGCAACAAACTGCCAGTACATCCAAGACATCCGTATGCAGGGGAATTGGTGTTTACAGCATTTTCAGGTTCCCACCAGGATGCCATTAAAAAAGGCCTGCAAGCGCGTGCAGACTCTAATGACCCGCTGTGGGATGTCCCTTACCTGCCGATTGATCCCGCTGATGTTGGCCGCAGCTACGAAGCGGTTATTCGTGTTAACAGTCAATCCGGCAAGGGCGGCATCGCTTTTATTCTGGAAAAGGATCACGGCCTGGAACTCCCGCGCCGACTGCAAATTGAATTCAGTAAAGTGATACAGGAGATCAGCGACGATACCGGCAAGGAAATAGATTCAAAGCAAATCTGGTCTGCTTTCGATAAAGAGTTTATACAGTCAGTGGAGCCGCTAAAATTCGTCGAGCACCACACCGAGGCAGAACAACATGATGAAGAGCATCGGGCCATAGAGGCAAAGATACTCTTTAACGGCAAACCAATAACAGTCACCGGTCACGGCAATGGCCCTATCGATGCGTTTGTTGACAGCCTGAAAAAACACTTTGATCTTGATTTCAGAGTAGTTGACTACCACCAGCACGCAACGGGCTCCGGTTCAGAAGCACAGTCTGCCTGTTACGTTGAGATTCAGGTGGGTAAAGCGGAAACTCGTTATGGTGCCGCACTTCATTCAAATATTGTTTGTGCCTCTTTAGTAGCCGTCTGTTGCGCGGTTAACAGAGCATCTAAAGATATCCTTATGCTTAAAGGTGCCAGTTAAAGCCACTTACACTGCGGCTGAATAACTGTCGAGCGTCTGAGACAATCTGTTTCAGGCGCTCCACGTTACACGGCTATACAGGTGATTTACGTCAGGCACACTCGCTGACAATGTCTGACTCGACAAACTCAATCGGCTTTACTGTTGGAATTATCACGAACTCATACGGATTACTGTGCGCCTGAGTTGTGACACAACTATCCCCGGGAGAGTTTAGCTCGACAGTCACAACTACTTTCTCAGCATACTCTTCTGCCCGCACCACACTAATGACAAACCCACCGCTTATTTGCGTGCCCATTGTTGAAGTCAGCACCCTGTTCATGGAAAAATCAATCGGCTTCGGTACTTCAACAGAATAACGTGCCAGCTCGGTTCGGTAGTCAGTATCCGTCGCAAGCACCTTAAAGCCTTTGACCGTCTGGCTGTCATCAATATTGTAGTCAGCCTTATGCAATACAGTTATAGCTAGCTCCTGAAAAACAGGCGCTTCAATGGTTTCCACGAAAGTAGGAAAATTTTGTGTGGCACAACTGCTTAAAGCAAACAGGGCAAACGCGACCATTATTCTTTGGCGTGTAGTTATCACGATTCGATTCCAAAACCTGAGTCCCGACTATGGTACTCCCACGCAGGCAGCCCGTGAGCCACAACTATGTTGCAGAAAGTTAACCCGAACTCGCATCCCACGGGATTACCACTGACAAGTTAATCATGTGCTAACATTTCTTTGTATCGAAACTTCGCTGGCGTTACGGATCATAATCCGCTGACGCTGATATTCACTCAGGTCCGGAGCCCCATCAATGCCCAAGAAAGATAAATCAAAAAATAACGATTCTGCCCTGGGTCCAGACAACACAGATGAGTTTATTTACGACGGCAGCAGTAAGTTTTCGATAAAAAAGGCCAGTAACAAGGTAGCACCGGTTTACTCTTCAAAAAAAGACTACCGTAAACAACTTGCCGCAATGGTCAATGAGATTGACGAGCTGCAGGCAGTCATGAACGCCCAGAACAGACACGGCCTGCTACTGGTTTTTCAGGCCATGGATGCAGCAGGTAAAGACGGTACCATCCGCCGCCTTTTGACCGGAGTCAATCCAGCTGGCGTGCAAGTGTATTCATTCAAAAAGCCCAGTGATGAAGAACTGGACCATGGATATCTGTGGCGCATCATTCAGCGTATGCCGGAACGCGGACGTATTGGTGTATTTAACCGCTCATACTACGAAGAAGTTCTTGTGGTCCGCGTACATCCGGAAATACTAACCAAATACCAACGCATACCTGAAGAACTCACCCACGACACCGACGCAGTTTTTGAAAGCCGTTTTTCACAGATAAAGAACTTTGAATCATATGCCTCTGAAAATGGCATTCATGTCGTTAAGTTCTTTTTGAACGTATCGCATGAAGAACAAGGCAATAGATTGCAGGCACGGCTTGATGACCCGGAAAAACACTGGAAATTTTCTTTTGCAGACATCGACGAACGTGAATACTGGGATGACTACATGCAAGCCTTTGAAGATTGCATTAATGCAACTGCCTGCAAAAATGCACCATGGGCGGTCATTCCCGCTGACGACAAACTGAATATGCGACTACTGGTGACCAGTATCGTTCTGCAGGAACTTCGTAAATTGAATTTACAATACCCCCCTGCTAACGAACGACTGGCATCCGAAATGGATGAGGTCAAAGCAAGACTGCAATCTCAAAAACTGAACTAGACGATAAACTAATGGATTGTTTTTTTACCACAGATGATCATGAATGGTTCAAGCCGACCAGTCACACCCGCGGCCCCTGGGATGTCGATCATTGCCACGCCGGACCACCAACCGGTTTAATTGCGCGTGCCCTGGAGCAACTGGCACCAGAACAAAGACTGACCCGACTCACAGTCAACCTGAGTCGCCCTATTCCGTTTAGCGGCTTTAGAATAACCGCCGAACTGGTTCGCAGTGGCCGCATCGTTTCAATAAGTAATGCGTCCCTGATTGATCAAAACGATAAGGTTTGCGTGACTGCTACCGCTTTGCATATGGCAGAACAGCCAGCAGTAGATTTTCCAACGCACCATAAGCCGTTGCTAAAGCCCGAAGAAGCCACTGTCGGAAAATTCCCGATCCAGCAAACGCTGCACGGCGAACCTGCATTTAGCGGCGACGGCGTAACCGTGAAGTACCCGGCAGGCCAGTCACACGAACCCGGCCCTACCATCGCATGGATGCAAACCGTGCCGTTACTGGCCACTGAAAAACCTTCACCGTTTCAGCGTATATGTCCGCTTGCAGATTGCGGAAACGCTTTCAGCCGCAACGCTGACCCTGCCGAGGTTAATTTCATGAACCCGGACCTCACCATTCTTTTGCATCGTGATCCGGTAGGCGAGTGGCTGGGCACAGATGCCACCGGCTACTGGGAACCCAGCGGTATCGGAATGGCAGACGCCCACCTGTTTGACCAACACGGCAGTGTTGGGCGGGCATTGCAAACTCTGCTGTTAAGAGCACCGGCAAGCCAGCTCTGAAAAGAACACGTCACAAAGTGATATGCCACAAACACTATTAACACCCGTTTGCAAGCCCATGTTTTTATAAACTAATTTAACCGGAAACAGAAAAACACCACCCGCAGCCTCTTAAAGAAACCTCCCCGGCGGACGATCCAAACCCACAAGTAACCATTTCAAACTGATACGCCTGGTAGCGAATACACCAAGCGATACCCGGGGGATCATCCATGAATTATCGTAATCTACTAATCGCAAGCCTTGTAAGCGGCGTTGTCGCAAGTTGCTCACTAAATCCCAAGGACGAAACTTCGTCCGTAGTGCCTGATATATCGGAAACGGATCGCTCTGATCTGATTGAGGTCAACGCCAGTTTACGACCACCGGCGCCGTCAACCGGATTCAGGCCTGCACCAGTCGCAGAACTCAAACCCGTCATCACACACAGAAGGGTTGAATTTACCATTGGAGATGAAGGACCTGCATCATCATCGAGAACGCAGGCGCGATTCGTTGCAGAACCAGATTACTCAAGCGGCCCGATGAAGCTGGCACCCAGCTATCCGGAACGCCCGGTACCTGCACGCGGCATGTCACGAGATATGGTGGTCGCAGACCTTGGCCAGCCCGCAAACAGACTAGCCGGAACTGCCAGTTCTGAAGTCTGGGACTACGGTACGTTCAGAGTGTTTTTTCATCAGGACCAGGTTGCTTTCACCAAAGTCTGGTAACCAGTAACTTAAGCCGCCGCGTTGCTAATTGCGCGGCGGTCAGCTGCGACCGGTGATCGTATGCAACAAGTCTTTCAGCGCTTTAGCATCCCGGGCGATATAGTCTGCCCCCAGACTATCAATACCATCAGGTGTATAACCCCAGGGCAACAGCACCACCGGTATACCTGCAGACCGGGCCACTCCCACATCAGCTGCCGAGTCACCAATCATCAAAGCTGCAGATGAATCGACCCCCATTATCTCAAGACAACTGCGCAATGGTTCAGCGTGCGGTTTACGATGTGGTGTTGAATCGCCCCCCACAACTGCACCAAAAGTATCTGATAACTCAAGATGACTGACGATGTCTTTTGCCATCGCCACCGGTTTATTAGTACACACACCCTGCTTGCAGCCCAGCGCTGAAAAAGTCGCCAGCACATCAGCCATACCGGGATACAAGACAGTATTTTCACAGCAGTGATTTGCATAATGAGCTAAAAATCGATCGTACGCTTCATCACTGTCATACAGTTCAAGCCCGTCCACCTTTATAAACGCACGCTGCAACAACTTAGATGCACCATTGCCGATCATCTTTCTTACATCATCAATTGACAGCTGCAGTAACTGGTAACTGTTCAGTACGTGATTGACCGAACCTGTGATGTCAGTGACGCTGTCCACCAGCGTACCGTCAAGGTCCCAGACTATTGCAGTAGTTGTCACGGGACTAACCACGTATTGCGGCAATGTTAGCCGCATAGTTATCAGCGTTTCCATCGGCAAAGACTGCTGATCCGGCCACCAAAACATTAGCCCCGGCCGCCGCTACTCTCGCTGCATTTTTTGCAGTGACACCACCATCAACTGACAGGTCAATCGGTCTGTCACCAATCATTGATCTGATTCGGGATATTTTTTCCAGCTGCGATTCAATAAAAGACTGTCCGCCAAAACCGGGATTAACTGACATCACCAGGATCAAATCAAGACGATCCATCACATACTCAAGCACGGTCTCTGGTGTAGACGGATTAAGAGATACTCCGGCCTTTACACCCAGTTGGCGTATCGCCTGTAACGACCGATCAAGATGAGGCCCGGCTTCCGCATGCACAGTGATCATGTCTGCACCGGCGGCGACGAAGTCTTCAAGGAAAGCATCGCAGGGAGCAATCATTAAATGCACATCCATCGGTTTTTGCGTATGCGGCTTCAGCGCTTTGACAACACCCGCGCCAATAGTGATATTAGGCACGTAGTGGCCGTCCATGACATCAATATGTATCCAGTCAGCACCGGCGTCGTCAATGGCACGGACTTCTTCTCCGAGACGGGCGAAGTCCGCAGACAAAATGGAGGGTGCAACTTGGATTTGGCTCATGATCGGGCTCTGATTAGTTAGTGCGTGAGTATATCGTTTTTTTCAAATAGCCATGTGCCCTTATACGGTGCCGTCAATTGAAAAACACTGCCTGCTGGACAGTGAAACTGTGGCAGTGCTTTCAGTCCTGAGTGTGAACTTTTTGATACACGCTGACTAAAACCACGGATAAACCCTGGTTTCTATTTTTCACATCAGAGCCATCGATCAGGCGCTGCCATTCCCAACCATTATTCACGCGAATGAAAAAAGCAAACTACCACAACGATAGCGTACGCTTACCTAGCCCCTAAGCGGTTAAAGCGCGCAATCAGTCAAGGCTAATATTTTTAATGAACACGCGTCGCTGCACAATATCCCGGTATAGCCAGTGAAATAGGCCATCCAGTTTATTGACGATTACCACGAAGGCAATTTGTTCGCGAAATAGTATTCATTCACTCCGGTTGACAGGATCAGTTCGTTTTCATCCGCTAAACCAAGACCCGCATCGCCTCAAATCTATAACAACAGCTCTTACTTCTTTCTTTAACAATCCCTGACTTAAATCGAACCATTCAAGGTACAGACAGCATCGTTCCTGAACCAGGAATAATCCGGGTCAATTGATCAGTGGTACAATAACGGTCACTAATAGAGATTAGCCAAAAGCTATAATCATTATTAAAAAGGCCAATACAGCTCATGAGTAATTCAAAGGCTATAGCAAGCTTTACAAGTGCCCTGCCTGCAATCAATGCAATATGGAAAGAACATGACTTACCTCCTTGTGCACTTGAAAGCCTGACCCTCACAGGACTACACCCGACACTACCTTCATCCTTTGCCGTAGGCACTGCAGCACAAGCATCAATTGCGGTTGCAGCCTCGATGGCTAGCGTTATTGCCTTTAATCGTACTGGCAAATATCTTGATATGACAGTGGATAGCATAGACTCTGCAATGGAGTGCACGGGCGTGTTTAAAATGAATGGTGTTACACCACCACAGTTTGCACCACTATCTGGCCTATACAAAACCAGTGATGGCTATATACGCATGCATGCTAACTTTGACCATCATCGCGATGCCATACTAAAAACAGTTGGCCTTCCAGTTGGGCCAGACACAACAAGATCTGACACAGAAGCTAAAATAAGTGCATGGAAAACAGACGAACTGGATCTGGCCATCATGCAAGCCGGTGGTGCCTGCGCTGCGTTACGAACTGTTGAACAGTGGGATCAGCATCCGCAAGCCAGTCACCTGAAGCAACTACCCTTAGTTGAAATTACCAAGGTGGGTGATGCCGAACCAAAAACACTCTCTAAAATAAGTACACAGAATCTGCCACTAGCAGGCATACGCACACTTGACCTGACTCGAATTCTGGCGGGTCCGGTCTGCGGTCGAACACTGGCCGCTTATGGCGCAGATGTCATGCTGATAAATTCACCACAGCTACCAAATATTGAACACATCGCAGACACCAGCCGTGGAAAGCTGTCTGCGCACATTGACCTGCACGCGGCCGAAGGCCGTCAGGCTCTTCACTCTTTACTTGCTGCCAGTAACGTGTTCGTACAGGGGTATCGTCCAGGCTCCATCGCAGCTCTGGGCTTTGGTTCAGAAGAGATTATTGCGCGCTATCCCGGCATTGTTTATACCAGCCTGAGTGCGTATGGAAGCTCTGGCCCCTGGAGCAACAAACGAGGGTTCGACTCTCTTGTGCAAACAGCCACCGGATTTAACAGTGCCGAATCACAGGCCTTCGGTAGCACCACACCAAAAGCAATGCCGGTGCAAATACTGGACTACGCTAGCGGGTTTCTAATGGCATTCGGTACACAGATAGCCTTACATCGCCAATCGAGGGAAGGCGGCAGCTACCATGTACAGGTGTCTCTTGCACGCACTGCTCAGTGGCTGCGGTCTCTGGGTCAGAGTAACCAGTATTTGGAAATCGAACCACCAGATCCTGAGCATTATCTACAGCCCTACAGGTCAGGATTCGGAGATTTGCAAGCGATCGGGCATGCTGCAAAGTTTGATTCGCTCTCAAATGGCTGGAATCGCCAGTCAGTGCCACCGGGCTCTCACCCACCAACATGGCCCTGAGACAGTTATGACAACCCTGGCTAAACAGGGCACACCAGACACTTGAGGGAATCCGGCAGCGTTATGCAATAATAACAACAGAGTGATCGTGTCCACCCGGTGATCTCGGCACCTTACAGGTCAGGCTTTTGCAATCAACACTTACCAACAACATAAAAACCTACCCCTGGTATATGGCCGCCACCGGCTTCTTACCGTGGATGCCGGTTTTCTTCCTGTTCTTCAGTGACATCGTTTCGCTGGCTGACGCCATTGAACTTGGTGCCATTTACTATTTGTCGGTAGTTGTTTTCGAAATCCCGTCTGGCTATTTGTCTGATCGGGTTGGTCGGCGCACCACACTAATGACGGCCGCAGGCTTCGCCATCTGTGCCTATCTGGTCTATCTGTCGGCTTCTACATTTGAAACTCTGGTTGTCGGACAAATCCTGTTAGCAGGGGCGATTGCTTTTCAGTCTGGCAGCGACAATTCAATATTATACGATTCACTTATTGAACTTGATCAGCAAGACGACTATGCAAACCACGAAGCCCGATCACAACAGTTCAGCATGATGTCATTGTCTGTTTCCGTTCTGCTGGGGGGGCTGCTTGGTATGGTTAATCTAAGACTACCTTACCTAGCTGCCTTATTTGCCGCCTTCCTGGCTTTTTATCTAGGCTTTTCATTTAAAGAACCGACCAGAATTGACCACTCAGTGACGAAAGCCTTTTTGCCACAACTTTTGGCGACTGTGAAGCTGATGGTTAATCCAGTGCTCGGTTGGGTACTGGTATTTTACGTTATCGGTTACGGGCTACAGCATGTGCCGTATGAGTTTTATCAGCCCTATATTTCACTATTAAAAACCGAAGCACCAACAGCACTTTTTAGCAATAGCCACCCTGCCCTCGTTTCAGGCATTGTTATTGGCTTATCAATGTTTGGCGGCGCGCTGGCGGCAAAAGCCAGCGTAGGCATGGCCAATCGATTTGGCGCACTGCGAATACTAAACGGCACAATCCTGATTCAGTGTCTTATTATCGCAGGCTTAAGCTTATGGCTACATCCGGCATTGCTGGTGTTGATTTTGTTTCGCAATTTTTCCATGGCAATTGCCCATGCACCAATGCATGCATTAATCGCCCCGCGTGTTAGCAGCGGAATGCGCGCCACTTATCTAAGCGTGCAAAGCCTGGCAGGTCGACTGTTGTTTTCGCTATCGCTATTCCTGATCGCCAGTAATACTGATCAGGCGCAAGCACTGGACTGGGCCACTCTTTCACCCATTCTGCGCACCTATGCCTATATTGGATTTATTGCGTTGATTGCTCTTGTCGTCAGTGCCCGGGTAAAATCAGAGTTATTCAAATCATAAATACCCGTTTATTATCGTCGCAATGAATTTCTGACCTCATTAGTTTAAAGTTGTTTTTTGATGGAAATCGGGATATTTGACTACCCGCCATCATGGTGCGTCGTTCGAACAAAGCAAAACACCGATGTTCTATGTCTGGAACTGAACCCGCGCACCTCAACAAGTGTGAGTGTACGCGGTAGTGTAAAAATTATTTTTGAATTTCAGACAGTAAGTCCGGGTTGGTCACCAAATTACGAACACCATGGGCATGTTCCTCTTCAAATATATTGGTTTTAAGCCACGCACCTACAGACAGGACATTCACTTTGGCTACCTTGGGGCGAACACTCCAGCTGACCTGATAAGGAGAACCAGTTTCGTTGTAACCCGGGCCAGTCGTAGAGCCGCTGTAACTTACCGGATTACCTGTATTGTCGGGAATATTTGATGCCTGGTATAAGCCGTTTACAGAACTCACCTCATTCAGTTTCACGAAATCCAATGCATTTTCATCATTGACCAGAACATACACCTGAGTCTCCACTCTTAGCTGTGGATTCTTGATCGCATCATTAAAACAGCTGTTTAAAGTTGGGCCGGGTGCTACTTTTGCACTTGTGTACACATAATGGACTTCAATGGTGTCCCCCGGTTGAAGGTCACCATTTTCACCTTCTCCGATAACCGTTTCAATTTTTGCAAGCTCAGATTCTGATAATTCCCCGGCATACTCGTAGCCACCGCTGTAGCCTTTGCCATTTCCATTGCCTACATACCTGGTGAACTCACCACCTTTATGCTCTGTTCCTTCGTGAAAGTGCAGATTACACAGGTTCATTTCTGTATAATCCGGGGCCGTTTGAAATAGCCGGGTGTTATTGCCGCCTAAAGAATCTATATCTCTGGGTGATTGCGGGCCAAAACCCAAACCATTCGTGTTCTTTTCAAGCATGGCTCTCTGCCCTGCCACAACACTATCGTCTACTGGTGGATCAGTTGCAGCTATAGCAAAGCCGCACAAAGCGAATACAGCAGAAGTAGTCACCAGAAGTAAACCGTTTTGCTTTTTCATAACTATGTTCTCACGTTTCCATCGTTTTTTAAAATTACCGGAATGCCTGTTAAGCCAGGCTATTGCGTGGTGCCGCTCTTGAAGATCGACATTCTGAACAAACTCTTACACTCACTGATTTTGCTACCCAATGGTTATTGCTCACGCTAAAGGGTGAAGTCAGGACCACTAAATGCTCAAATTAGTTAGCTGGTCTTAAATCCTATTTTGGCGTGCGTCCCGTCACAGAAGGGCTTACTGGAGGAATGACCGCACCGGCACAGATAGGTTTCAGTTACCCGGTTAACTGTGTGTCCCGTGCCAGCACAGACTTCCAGGTTGCCGCTTAAGTGAAGCGGACCATCGGGCCGGGGATCAAGGTTCAACGGTCCGTCACGGGCATCGAGTGCTGCGGACTCAATCATTTCAGGGTCACCGGTTGCGCTGAATTCGGCAGTAGCATGCGAACCATCGCAATATGGTTTGTTCTTTGATTCGCCGCACCGACACAGCGTCATGCGGTGCCCGTTGCCATCAGCGTATTGAATATTTGCGTTCAGCGCGTAGGGGCCGTTTTCGCGAACATGAACCGTATTGACCAGTGGCATGCTCGCCTCTTTTTTATTCGATTCATATCGAATTGCACCAGAAGGGCAATTCTCTGCGAGTGCCTGCAATTCGCCATCATCGGCGCGCTCGGGATGAATCCACTCGCCTTTTACGTTCGGTACAAATACATCAGGTCTTTTTAAAACACAGCCACGGGAATGAATACACTTTGCACCATCAAAATACAAAGTCCCATCGCTGGATATGTGTTTTTCTTCGGTCATAATGTTTCCTTGTACTGTATGTAATCGTGCGATTGTCGGTTCGCACTTTTTTCAACTGTCACCATCAATGTTTTTCTATGGACGGCATTGAACCAGGACCCACCTAAACCCAAAGGCAGCCGGCATACTACCGGACTGCCTGCGGGCAAGTGACTTACCTAGTTGGCAGGGAATAACAAAGGCGTGACGAAATCTATTGCAGCCGACATACCCAGCTCCGGGAATGCGTCGATCAGGCCTTGCTTGAAGTCGTCAGCATTATCGACAGTGGCAAGAAGTTGCTTTGCGGTTGCAAGCCATTGGATGTTAGCTTCATAGACATCGGGATTACCCGGAGCCCCATGACCGGCTAGCACAATCGGAAACTGATCGCCAAATGCAGCAAGAGTCTGCAATGCGGTAGTCCAAGGGTCAATCTGGCCAGCCAGAATCAAGTGCACGCCGCTGTAGACGATGTCACCGGTAATGACAACGCCATGGTTAGGCAGACGAATCACAAGTTGGGTTGCAGCCTCCGCGTCGAGCACTTTATCGAGCTCATAAGTGATGCCATCGATATCCAAACTACCCGGCTGAACAATCTGCGGAACCACATAGGTGCTGGCAATATTATCCACACCAAAATCGCCTTGCTTCTCTGCAACTTCAGCATCACCGTTGGCCCGGATCAGATCAGAAACCTCCTGCAAGGCGTAAATCGGCAGATCGTTGAACACTTCACTACCCAGGAAATGATCAGGGTGATCGTGTGTGACAAAAACCCGGTCAATCGGCTTACCAATCTCGGTAGCGTAGTCGCGCATGTCCTGTGCATTTGGCAGAAGAAATTGAGTATCGAAGGCCACCAGACTGTTCTCGGTCTCGATCAGATGAGTCGAGTTCGCAAAGACAGCCTCTGGAGCAGTCAGCGTATGCACTTTGATACCGCTGGCGCTTTGAACAGTCACAACCATCCCTGTGTCACGAGTCGTAACAACCGGAGCAGTCGTAGAGCCCCCATTGTCAATGTCATCATCGTCGTCACTACTACAAGCTGTTATAACAACGGTTGCCAAGCAAACCAGCGCAAAATGCCGGATTCGCTGCATCGGCAGCGCCCTTTGGTTACTTAATGTTTTGATGTTCATAGCTCATGATTCTTTGTAATAGGATAAATGGAAGTATGGATAAAGTTATAAAGTGTTTGTACATTCAGGAATGAATAGTCTTAGGTACTCTGCTTAATATCGTTCTGAGAAAAACGATACGATTCAAGCCTCAAACTTTGGCCATTAATATAAATTACCCTCAATTCAACGACAAGATGACAAATCGAAATACACTGTTCGGTTAAAGTGAATAATGTATACAGCCAATTAGTACTGCTGTATTCAACGCTATACGTCGCCTGTAATCTGTATTCACTACCGATCTTTAAACGTAGTTTTATCGGTGCTAATACAAATTATTTCCGGATTTTTCGCAAGAGCAAGCAAAAATATTTCGAAACAGAGCTTGAAGGTGTGGAGTTGTGAAATTTACTTTCCTCCGACTCCTTTGGAACCTGATAAGTCCCGGACCACAGCCTTAACCGATTGGTTTTTAGTGGCCCATCATTAGCGACAACATCACGCGAGTCGCATTCATACCGAACCATTGGTCATACATGTTGAGTTTTTTCCACTTCGGCAGATCGAGCTTGCTAACGGCCTGAAATCCGCCATCGGCCAACGCTCCTTTTACACCTGCCACCAGATCATCGAGAAACGCACCAGCCTCAGTGACATCGCTTTTGTCACCAACAAGCTTCGTCGCTCCTGAAGCTGGTCCATGCCCGAAGACCGCTATGTCGAAGTCCAAACCTTCGATCGCGTCAATACTTGCGGCCAGGCCGTCGATGTCAAAATCGGGCATATACATGAAACCAACGCGCCCTGCTGTCACTACATCAGTAATGAAAACAACCTTTTCTTCTGGCAGTAGAAAAACAGTCATGCCCTCGCCGTGGCTGGGGCCAAAATGATGCAGCTCGATCGTTGTACCACCAACTATCAGATCATATTGACTTCCTGACCAGGTCAGATCGGGAACAACAACATTGGGATTGGGCTTGAGATGCGATTTTGCATCAACATGACTCAAGACAATCGCCCCTTTGTCTTTAAAGACCTGCCCGCCTGATATGTGGTCCCAGTGATTGTGACTGTAGAGCACGTGGGTGACTGCCTGGTCGGTCACTGCAGCCAAAGCAGTATCCAGCGCACTTGCCTGACCCGCATTAACCGGATCAATCACTACCACACCGCCTTCTGTAACAACAGCGAGCGTAGTCGCTGCTTTCCCATAGGCAAAAACGCCAGGGGCAACGCTCACCAGTTCATCTGCAGCCTGCGCAGGTGCCATACCCACAGCTACCAGCATAACCATAGCAATAATTCGATTGAGCATAGTTTCTTCTCAGGGTAGCGGTAAAATTACGGAACAGCTTTCAGGCTGTGACGCTAGCAACAAAGCATACCGCTACCCGATTGATCTTAGTAGACGGCTAAACTAGAAGTAACCCTTCGATTAAACAGAACAATGGCTAGTGAGCCAGCGTCATCGGGCTTATAGCCCAGGGCAGAAATCTGATCATTGGAAAACTTACTTTTCTTTCCCTGGTTAAAATTCCAACGCTAATTAACGAGTTACCACATAGGAATACAAATTCATTTCAGGATGAAAAAATACATAAGCCGGAAAGAAGAAACGGAAGTAGAAAAAAACAACGCAATAGATAATCGTAGTTTTAGGGATGGAGCTCTAAATTTATCAATACGATGCTAAGGCCGGTAGTCACATTCAATCAAACATGAGATGCTACCCGTGGTTTTGCCCCACACACCACCCTTGCCACGCCAGACAGTGATTTCATCACGGAGTACCAAACACCATGTGCGGCGGCAGGGTTAATTCATAAACCGATCTCAAACAGACACCTGCACCTTCTCAGAACAGATTTTCTTTTACCAAATGAGACAAGCCCCCTGAACGCTTCGAAACAAGAACCTTCTTTGACCAGCGGCTCGATAGCCGGCCACATTATCCGGCTATCCATTCCCGCCTCGATGGGCATGATATTCAACACCTTATACAATCTGACAGACATCTGGTTCGCGGGCTATCTGTCCGATGATGCCCTTGCAGGTATGGCTATTGCCGGTAGTGTCTTCTTCCTGCTGCTGTCAATCGGAATCGGGCTGCAATCAGGGGCATCGGCAATGATTGCACCGGGCGCTGGCCGCGGTGAGACCCACGAGGTCAAAGACTGGATCAATAATGTCAGCGGAATGGCCATTGGCTTCAGCATACTGTCGATGGCTCTCGGTGCACTTTTCGCAAAACCCCTGATTGTTCTGTTGGGCGCGGAACCCCACATCGCTCCAATGTCCATGGAATACCTGTGGGTGACACTGGCAGGCTCAGTCGGCTTCACCCTCTCGTTTGGAGCTGCCGGTGCTTTGATGGCGATGGGTGATACACGCTCCAACCGAAATGCACTCGCGATTGGCTTCTTCGCCAACTTTGCTTTGAATCCGCTCTTTACCTTTGGTTTCGGCCTCGGTGTGACCGGCCTGGCACTGGCCACCGTGGTGATCAAGCTCGGTACGGCCTTCTATCTACTCAGAGTAATTGCACGACGACTGAACATACGCATCCGGCCGGCCATTGACTGGCCACGCTGGCAGGCATTGCTTAAACAGGTTCTGCCCGCCAGTTTTAATATGCTTACCATCATTCTGGGCGGGTTCATTACCGTGGCACTTATCGGTCGCTTCGGCAGTGACAACGTCGCCGGTTACACCGTCGGCTTGCGATTAGAGCAGGTTCTACTGCTGCCGGCATTCGGTCTAAACAGTGCCGTCATGGCAATCGCCGGCCAGAACCTGGGTGCAGGGTTTGGTGGTAGAGTCGCAGAAACGTATCAAAAGGCCTTATTGATCGGGCTGGTTATGTCGCTGCTACTGATGCCCGTCATGTATTTTTTATCCCCGCTCATGATGGGCTTCTTCACTGACAACAACACTATCACAAGCACAGGTGTGACATACCTCAGGATCGATACGTTCGCCTTCTACGCCTACGTTGTACTGTTCCAGAGTGTGGCTGTGCTGCAAGCACTGCAGAAGCCCATGTTCCCGATGTACCTGGGCATCGCCCGCCAGCTTATCATTCCTGCCGGTATTAACTATGTTCTTATTGTGTTGTGGGGTTATCCAATGGTCTCTATGTTCTATACCATTGTGATCGTTGTCGTGGTGAGTGCTGTGGTGGCGTATTTTTATACACGCAGGGAAATCGGGCGGTTACCGGTGTAAGTATTTGATGTTGTCCCTTGGGGACTGCTGGCTAAACCTTGCCTTGCCCTGGCCTGGCCTATCCCTGCGGGGCTGCGGTGTTAGATGTCGCCTTCCGCGAGAGCCGCTTTTCAAAAGACCACTGTTTACTATACAGAAGGCTAACGAAGAGTCTCTTTATCTTTAAAAAGTGGGTCCACCGCAAGGGGCTATCAAAGCAGCATCCTGTAGACAACACCCAATACAGAGTCCGCTCAACGCTTCAGCGCTACAGCCCTGGTAAGCCCCCATCGTGCGGCCAAAGCCTCGGGAACCAGAAACACAACAATCCACAACACCGCAACCACCCACAACGACTGACCCATAGAGCCGTGCCCGGTAGCAAGCGTGTTCAATAGATCACCCGCCTCTGTAAAAAAACGCATCGAGAACACCACACCAATAACACCCGGCGTTCTAAGCCACAGGGCAAGAATCATCGCAGCAGCCATTGAGAGATTGCGAATGCCCCAACCAGTGGTGACGTAAGGAATCTCAGCCCATGCAGTGAAATTAGGGAAATCGTTAAAGAAAGTAGTTGGTGAAAAGACCCCTAGCAGTCCAGAACCACCACCAATAACGATCAGCAGACACCCAAAGTAGAAAATCCATTTCGGCAGGTTGTGAGAGCTATCGTTGCCGTGCAAATGTTCGACTGCCATTTTGGCTATCCGTTAAGTTAGTTAACTGCTCTATTGTCAGCCAATACAATGAAGAAGCAGGCGATCACTAATCCAAATACTTTGATCGGTAATCGCCTGCTTGCTACAACGTATTGACGTTGGTCCAATTTTTATCAGCCGTGATAAGCTTTACTGACAGCGTAAGAATCTTCGAACCAGTTCCAAAGAACAACTTGACCGTCGCGGACTTTAACGCGTAGTGCGAAAGTGAATTTACCTATTTCTTTACCAGACTTAGTGGTAGTTCCGTTCATGTTACCGAAAACAGCCACGGTATCGCCTGAGGCAAAAACATCGGTGTTTTCCCAAAGCGTTGTTTGCAGATTTTCAGTAAAGACACCAAGGAACTTAAAAATAGCCTCTTTGCCTTCCCATGGACCAATCCAGGGCATGCTCTTGTCGCCTTCGTTGTGCCAGACCATATCGTCGGCCATCAGTTTTGACATGCTGTCCATGTCACCCTTACCCATAGCTTCCATAAAGGCCATTGCAGTATCAAGTGAGGCTTTGCTCTGATCATCCATAGTTTGTGCTCCGATTGTTTGTGAAATATTCAGCGCAAGCAGAGCGCCAAGTGAAGTAGTAACGAACGTTCTTCGTTTCATAGTATTACCCTTTAAAAAAATCTGTCTTCCGACTGGATTAGAACTTTCCAGCCTGGTTATGTTTTTCGTCTGCTGCAGGCATTACACCGCAAGAGAATCATAAAATGTTGTGTTAGCCCGAACTCTTCGTTCATACCGTGAAAGGCAGTTAGGTCGTTATGCCTACCGATGTAGGAGAAATCACTTTTAAAATTGCCGGTGTAACCCGCATTTGCTCATGCCCCTCAGCGTTTCAATACCATTCGGGACGTCAGGATTGCGCTGGATACACCCAGGATCAAAACAGTTGCCTACAGCAGCGGTTTTATTCCTGCCAACCGATTCATTCAACGCTTCATCACGAATTGTTTTGCAGACAGTAAGCATCCCGTGCCGCTATAAAAAATGGTGATGCAATACACAGTAATGCTACAACGCACCATAGCTTTAAGATTTGCAAGTTAATTCTCCGTGTGCACATAATGCAGTTGAAGGGCTCGTCTGAGAGCTGAATTATAGTGAGAAGCGGACTTGCCAATAAGAAGTAGATTTCAGATCAGACTGTTCCGCAGAGGTGAGCAATGATCGAGAAACTCCGCAGCATGGCGATCTTTGCCACCGTCGTTGACCGGGGCACATTTCGAGCAGCCGCCCGTCACATGGGTCTCGCCCCTTCACGTATCAGCCAGACTGTTTCAGATCTCGAACAAGAGCTTGGCGTCACACTGCTTTACCGCTCAACCCGTCAAATGTCGCTGACCAATGAAGGTCACATTCTTTACGCCAAAGTTCGCGAGATGTTGCAAGCGGCAGAAACCGGACTTGACGCGATCAACCTGATGTCCAACCAACCTGCCGGGGAATTGCGTATTACTGCCCCTGCATTTGTAACGCAGACCGGCATGATGGATTTGTTCGGAGAGTTTGCCAAGTTAAACCCGGGCATAGCCCTTAAATTTAATTTCTCTGACCATTCCCGCGACCTGATAAAAGAAGGCTTTGATGTCGCCATTCGAGCAGGGATGATGCAGGACAGCGAGCTTATGTCGCGTAATATCGGGCACGCTGAGCGAATATTGGTAGCAAGTCCGGACTACATTTCCTCCCAACAAACGCCTACCCACCCCAGAGATCTTGAAAAGTGGGACTGGCTGCATTTTTCGATGCGGCCTGACAGGACCGAACTGGTTTCAGATACAGGAGAAAGCGCCTCTTTTGTTGGTAAACATCGTGTCGAAGTCGATTCAGCCTATGCTTTGTATGAATTCGCAGTACGCGGACTGGGGTTCACCCCGCTACCCGAACATCTGGCTAACCGCGGTTTTCGATTGGGTGAGTTAGTTCGTGTTATGCCGCAATGGTCAATACCACCACTTGCCTTTCATGCTGTGTGGCCAGACCGGTCCAGACGCGAGAGCCTAACCTTGATCTTCGTTCGATTCCTGGCTGGAAAATCCAACAGTCTATAAGACATACTCCGGATTCAAGGTCAATAGAACAAGTACGTCCACACCTGCAGAAACAGATTTAAATCATCAATGGAGTGACACCCGGATAACAAGTTTCCGTCAATCATTGTTTCGAATTTCGAAAGGCATATTTTTTTTATTCAGCACTACCAATTCCATAAGCTTCCCTCAACTTAAGGGGCACTGGCATTCCCCAATGTCCAATGCATTTAATCACGCTCAGCCAAATAGAAACCTTTGTGTTGAGAATCACGGTTTCCACACCGTACTCTATTGTTCTAGTTGAGCAGATGAACAGATGAACAGTGGAACACAGAAATAACAACTTGAGGTTACTTCAATGGCAACAAGCGATGCCCCCATCTCGATTAGCACTGTCACGCTCATCGTAAAGAATCTAGAAAAAGTCGCCGGCTTTTATGAAAATGTAATGGGCCTAAACGTAATATCGAAAGACAGACAGACCTGTACACTGGGTCAGGCCGATACTGCGCTGGTACATTTACAAGAGGATTCAGGTGCAAAATTCCAACCACGCGAAGCGGGTTTGTTTCACACTGCTTTTCTACTGCCAGATCGTATTGAATTAGGCAGCTGGTTGAAACATACAAACGATCAAGGCATACAACTTGAAGGCGCGGCGGACCATTCAGTAAGTGAGGCTATATACCTGAGTGATCCCGAAGGCAATGGTGTAGAAATTTATGTAGACCGCGATCGCTCACACTGGACAATACATAATGAGCTGATTAAATTAGATTCAAAACCACTAAATATGAAAAAACTGGCAGCAACGGCAAAAACCAGGTGGGACGGATTGCCAGATGGCTCAGTCATAGGACACGTGCACCTTCAAGTCGGGGATGTCGATGTGGCAGATACTTTTTACCGGGACAAGCTTGGTATGACGCGCACTGCGCACATGTCCGGTGCCAGTTTTTATGGCTCAGGAGGTTATCATCACCAACTAGCAGCAAATACATGGAACAGCCGTAACGCGCAACATCGGCCGAATAATACAACAGGTTTGTACGAACTAGAGTTAAAGGTGGAAGATCCAACTCTCGACCTCGGAACAGACGTTGATCCATGGGGTATTAGAATTAAAGTGTCGAAGTTTTAGTGCACTTAATCCAACAAAACGCAGTGTTTGATTTCCACTGAAAAAAGTGCTTTATTTTCAGGCCAGGCCCCACTGTTAGTTACCGATTTCTTATCCGTTGAACCACCTTATGATTTTGCCTTCAACGGGTAAGAGACTAAAGAGACGTAGTAGGGATAGCTGGTGCGCGGTCTATGGTAAATTCTAAAATGGCTCGATCCTAAATAGCAGACCGGTAACCAAACTACTATCGCGGCTGGTCAGCCCTGGGGACCGTTGTGACATTCTAATCACTGGTGATTGTGCTTATGTCACTCCAGCGGGTTGCAGAATCAGGAATCCAGCTGGCAGCTCTTTTGTAGCACGACATATGACAAGCAGATTATGCATTGTATAGCGACGGCCTCAGCGGTATAGCGTTTCGCAGACTCTACCAATCACTTCACAACGAAAAACCTGAACCTCATACACTCGACGAGCCCGACAGCTTGATGGCCACTTGCCAACGTCAATGCGATCCGTGAATAAGGAACGCTTTATCAGCTACAGAGTTATTACGTGGATGTAATAACACAGCCAAAGCCTGTCAAATCAAGCAATTCCACAGATTTTGTGATGCCAATGGCGAAGAACACTGAGCACCACATAAAGACGCAGAGATCACGGCCGATAGCCCGCTTGCCCTAGGAATTATGTATTTTTTCTAGAATTGGAAAATTCATCATAAACATACAGGAGCGGTAATGGTCTATAGAAACACGGCTTTAACTTTAGGTGCTGCATTTTTACTCACGGTATCGTCAAGTTTCGCAGCTGACGAACATCCACAAACTTTTCAAACTGGTTCCAATGTTACAGTGAACCAAATACCCGAAGGCTTATTGAAGAACGGCCTGCGGAGGCTTCCACCACAAGCGCGTGCACGCGCTTTGGATTGGTTGAATGGCTTTAGCTTCCCGGCTGCTGACGTTGCCCGGCTACGTGTAGACCCTGACGGCGCTGTATTCTATATCGACGAGTTCACAAATGACATTGAAGCAATAAGCAATGCTGAAGTAGATGCCCCCAGCGGCATTACAGCAGCTGAAACATTTTCCCTTCACAGTAAACCCGGCGCGGCTAATGTGCTGTTTGTCGATGTCAATGGCCATGTGATCAATAATACTGCATGGAATGGAACTACCGACTCACTACATGCCAGACCATTTGACTCAGACGGCAATGAGTCCTCGTTTAGCGCTACAGAATTGGATCAGATCGCAGAAATCTGGTACCGGATCGCTGAGGATTTTTCACGCTTTGATGTCGACGTTACCACCGAGGACCCTGGTCTGTTTGGAAGCAATACGGGTCACTTACTTATTACTCCAAATGTCGATGCAAACGGAGTTGGCATGCCGGCACAAGGGGCTGGCGGCGTGGCCTACGTGAATGTATTTGGAAGCAGCAACTACGGATATTATTCTCCGGCGCTGGTCTATTCAAATAATCTGTCAAACTTTCCTCCATACATCGCAGAAGCTGCATCGCATGAGGCGGGTCATAATCTGGGACTGTCCCACGATGGCACATCCACAAGCAGTTACTACTCAGGCCACGGCAGTGGCGCTGTTTCATGGGGCCCGATAATGGGCACTGGTTATAATGATAATGTCAGTCAATGGAGTCAGGGCGAATACGCGGATGCTAATAATTTTCAGGATGATATAAGTATCATGATTAGCAAGATGGGGGAACGCCCGGACGATCACGCCGATTCATTTTCAGCAGCTACCATCCTTCAAGTAACCAGTGAAGGCAACATTACTGCGAGCACTCCTCAAACCGACCCGTTCAACACCCTGCCGGAAAACAAGGGAATTATCGGTAGCCGGACAGATGTAGATTTATTTATGTTCTCCGCTGCCGATGGACCCGCTAATATCTCTGTAAATCCGTCCTGGGCGGCATGGCTGCGCACGTCCAATGGTCGAGGGACCAACCTTGATATTCAAGCAATACTGTACGATGCGGACGGAAACTTACTACTGCAAGCCGAACCGGTAAACGAAACCAACGCCGTAATATCAACAACGCTGGCAGCTGGCGACTATTATCTCGCTATCTCCGGCACCGGTAACCTGAGCAGTCCCTACACTGACTATGGTAGCCAGGGGCAGTATTTTATATCGGGGAGTATTGTTGTCGGACCAGGCGAACCGCCACCATTACCTGACACCACGCCACCCACACCAAATCCGATGTCGTTTGTCTCAATGCCTGTAGGAACCAGTGAGAGCACAATAACTATGACCGCCACTACTGCTATCGATGAATCAGGCAGTGCGGTGCAATATTTCTTTTCCAGTCCTGCGGCCGGTAATAGTGGCTGGTCTTCAAATACCAGTTACACCGCGACAGCGCTTGCCGCTGAAACTACCTATACCTGGCAGGTTAAGGCCCGTGATGCAGCAGGCAACGAGACCGACTGGTCTGCGACTGCAAACGCTACAACCTTGAGCATACCCGACGTACCAGAACCACCAGCCGCCGTTAGTCTGGTTGCAGTTGATAATGCTGATGGCAGCGCAACGCTTAGTTGGAACGATGTAGCTGATGAAACCAGCTATCAGGTCTACCGCGAGACCTGGCATTCAAAACGCAGACGCTGGCGTTCAAATACATTGATTGCAACAGTTGACGAAAATACCACCAGCTATACCGATTCAGGCATAAACGGTCTGGTGCGTTACCTGGTTCGCAGTATCAATAGTGCCGGTAGCTCCGACAGCACATGGGTCGACGTCACCGTGAGCAATTCAGATGGCGGTGGTGGCAACGGCGGTGGTAATGGTGGTTGCAAAGGTGGACCGAAAAAGTGCGGTTGATCCCGATAACCCCGTTTCTTTAGCTTGCGAGTTAGCCCGGCCATTGGCCGGGTTAACTACATTCAGGCTTACCCCGCTATGTGCTCAATCAACTGACAACTCTGTAAACCAAGACTTCTCCTGCCACGTAAAGTCGATGACCTGTCAGTTCATCAGACAAAATCCATTGCTAATCACGCATCGGCCAACACCACCGCTTCCCGCAGCACTATAAGACTGTTGTGGCCGACACCTCAGTTTTATCCAGTCGATATCACGTGCATACCTGCCTGATTTCCAGACTGCCGGTAGCGCCTGCATTCCGGACTTGCTCAAGAGCTCAACATTACCGCCCTCTCGGTATTTCAACTTACAATATCCGTTTTTACCGAATTCTCTATCTGCAACAGGGCATTGTTGCTTTCGCATAACATCCGCACTAAATCAATTTAGTCCATGTGATAATTTCAATTGCGTTGTAACCTACGAATATCGAAGACCCATCAAACCACTGCAACCTCTGCAAATCCATTGCAGGGAAACATCACTACTACCCGGGTTAACCGCCGGATTTTAAGCTTCGCCAACAAGCCTGGTCCCAATCATCCAGATCTACATTCACAGAAATTCAGCCTCACGAGCTGCTGAAAAGTAGAGAACTACTTCCAAATAAGGCCTTAAAATGCTTATATAGAGATAGACGTGTCTTACGCAACCTGGAAATTTGTTCCAGGTTAATACTCAGGAGATACCCATGGCCATAAAAACTGTAACTTGTCAGCGTTCATCGGTTGCCAAAACAGGACTCGCCCTATTACTCACATTTGGCATCAGCAACGTAAGCATTGCGGCCGGCGAGCTTAACCTTTACAACTGGGGTGAATACATCAACCCCGAAGTGCTGAAGCGTTTCGAAGCTGAACATGACGTCAAAGTCAATCTGGATACCTACGGCACCAATGAGGAAATGCTGGCCAAGATCCAGGCGGGTGCCACCGGCTATGATCTTGTTTTTCCATCCGTACACATGCATGACATCATGCATAAGCTAGGGCTGCTATGGGAAAGCAACATCAATGAAAGCCCTGATTTCAAGAACATTGACCCCGAGTTTATACGTGCTGCAACCGACCCCGAAGGCTCGTGGTGTCTGCCCTATGCCTGGGGAACTGTAGGCATTGTATATAACAAGAAGCTGGTGCCCGAGATCACCAGTTGGGATGATTTCTTTGCCATACCGGATAAATACGACGCCAAAATCACCATGCTCGATGATTTGCGTGAAACCATAGGCGTGGGCCTGATCATGAATGGCCACTCGGTTAACAGTGGAAACAAAGACGAGATCAATCAGGCCAGAGACTACATATTAGAACGCAAAGATAATATCTCTGCCTTCACTTATGAAGTTCTGCCATTGGTGCAATCCGGAGACGTCGCCGCATCACATTGGTATGTCGGTGCGATGAATACCGTTTTTCAGGATCCGGACACCATGGCTTACGTGGTACCTAAAGAAGGTGCAACCATGTACCAGGAAGATATCTGTGTGCTTGAGTCTGCGCCTAATAAAGAGAATGCGAAGCTCTTTATGGAATTCTATCTAAACCCGGAGATACCGGCGTTGAATATAGAGCAGCAAATGAATGGCACTCCCAACATGCCGGCACGCAAAAACCTGCCCGAAGAATTCAAATCGCACAAGGGTATGAATCCACCACCGGAGGTCATGGAAAAGTTACAAATATTCGAAGACATAGGCGCCGACCTTAAAAAGTATGACCGCGCCTGGACCAAAATCCGGACTCAGTAATGTTGGTCGCGCCGGGGTTGGTGCCACCTTCCCGGCGCCGCCCCATGCCACTACAACTACCACAGCAATATCATTCGTGAGCGACTCAGTACTTATTTCAATACGTGACGCCCACAAGCGCTTCGCTGCACCGGAGGGCGGTTTTACCTACGCATTACGCGCTGTATCGCTTGAGGTTGGCAACAAAGAGTTCATCACGCTGCTCGGTCCTTCTGGTTGCGGTAAAACCACACTGCTTCGTGCGATCAGCGGGTTCGAAGATCTTGATTCCGGTGAGATCAGCATCAACTCACAGCCAATGACCCACGTACCGCCGCACAAGCGGCCGGTAAATACGGTATTTCAGAACTACGCGTTGTTCCCACATATGACAGTAGGCGACAACATCGCTTATGGACTCGATGTGAGTGGTTGCACGCGCACAGAGCGAAAGCAGCGCCTGACAGCGGCACTTGAACTGGTTGGCCTTACCGGATTTGAACGACGCAAGCCGCGACAGTTATCCGGTGGCCAGCAACAACGGGTGGCGCTGGCACGCGCCATCATCAATCGCCCGACCGTTTTATTATTAGACGAGCCATTGTCGGCTCTGGATCGTAAGTTACGCCAGACAATGCAACTGGAATTAAAAAACATTCAACATGAGCTGGGTATCTCGTTTGTATTTGTCACCCATGATCAGGAAGAAGCACTGACTATGTCTGATCGTATCGCGGTGATGGATCACGGACAGATCCAGCAGATCGGGTCCCCTACAGAAATTTATGACAGACCCGCCTCCGTCGAAGTAGCCGGCTTTATCGGAGAAGGCAATCTGATCGATGGTACCGTGCACCATGCCGGACAAGAACTTCAACTGCATACCGATACCGGCTTAATCATTCGATTTGCAGCGGGTGCCGACCAATGGCCCGATGGATCGCCAGCGACAGTACTGATTCGACCTGAAGACCTGACAGTATGCTTAAATGATGCCGACTGCCCGAACGACTGCGGTCTGATTAGTGCGCACGTCAGGCAAACTGTTTTCGTCGGCACTGATTTTCAGGTGCTTGCGCAGTGCGAAGATGGCACGGCGATAAAAGCAACCGTTCGCGATCCCTCTCGCAGCCTGTCACATCATCTGCAACCAGGTTCCCGGACTCGTTTCATCTACCGTACCGATGCACCACGAGCGCTGACACCCCGGCAGCCTGTTTAACAATGGCACTGGCTGACACCCGTAGGCGATTGCGACTGATTGGCTTATTGTCACCCATAACCCTTTTGCTTACCGTCTTTTTTCTTGCACCATTGTCAATTCTGTTTGTTTACGCGTTTCTGGAACCCGGACTCTACGGTGGCGTTGAGTGGAATTTTTACCCGGATAATTTTGGCCGTATTCTGGGTTGGGCAGATGGTGAGTACGAAGAGTTTGATCCGGTCTACATCGCCATATTTCTGCGTTCCTTTCGAGTAGCACTCACAACCGTAGTCATCTGCTTACTGGTTTGCTATCCGGCTGCATTGTGGGCCAGCCGGTTATCAGCCCGGCGTCGATCTTTTGTATTGTTCCTGATCACACTGCCGTTCTTTGCCAGTCTGGTGGTGCGTTTGTTTGCCTGGGTATTAATCCTGAAACCGTCTGGCTGGCTAAACCAGATTCTGGTCGGACTGAACATAATAGCCGAACCCTTTGATATGCTTTATACCGAAGGTGCGGTGATTCTGGGCATGGTGTACGTCTTTATACCTTTCATGTTTTTGCCACTCTATGCAAGCCTTGAAAAACTTGACCAAAGCCTGCTTGATGCATCCGGGGACCTGGGCGCTAATCGTTTCATCACGTTTTGGCGTATTACCCTGCCCTTGTCACTACCTGGTATTGTTGGCGGATCGATAATCGTCTTTATACCCAGCCTGGGTAACTTTGTAATACCAGATCTGTTAGGCGGCGCTAAAGTACTGATGATCGGAAATTTGGTGGAACAACAGTTTTTACAAGCCCGCAACTGGCCGTTCGGGTCTGCGCTAGCAATGATGATTATGGCAGCAGTACTGGTATTTTTATTAATCTATGTTGCCGTTGTTAATCGCGCTGACGCTCTGGAATCACGTTAGATGCAACCCAACAACAACATTGTTAAAAGGATAACCCGCCATCTGGCACAGCAAAGCCTGCTGGTCTACGGCCTGGCGTTCTTCGTGTTTATCTACGCACCAATGGTTATTGTGTTTGTCTATTCGTTCAATGCAAACCCCATCAATATGATGACCTGGTCAGGGTTTACCTTTGACTGGTACCGAACCATATTTGGCTTGTCTAATACACTAAACGAACAAACGTTGTATATTGAATCGACCGAGCAACTAACCGCAGCGGTTGCCAATAGCCTTATCGTAGCACTCACCACCACTACTGTATCAACGCTGTTCGGCACCATGGCGGCCCTCGCAATGGTACGTTTTCGGTTTCGCTTTAAAAACTTTTACCGTGTACTGCTTTTTATGCCAATGATCATCCCCGACATTGTCCTCGGGCTGGCACTACTCATCTACTTTGTTACCGTCGGGGTGAAGCTGGGCCTTGGCACTATTATTATCGGTCATTGCACTTTTCTGGGCAGCTACGTTTTTATTGTGGTGAGCGCAAGGCTTGCAGGCATGGACAGCACCTTTGAAGAAGCCTCAGCCGACCTTGGTGCAAACGCTCTCGTTACGTTTCGCCGTATCACCCTTCCATTAATTTTACCGGGCGTAATCGGCGGAGCATTACTGGCGTTTATTATTTCTATGGATGACCTGGTTATTACCTATTTTGTGGCAGGCGTTGATTCGACGACACTGCCGGTATTTATCTACGGCATGCTAAGACGCGGCCTGAAACCAGAGATCAATGCGATCGCATCACTGATGATTTTATTCTCTCTGGTAGTCGCCGGACTGGGACTATATTTCCGTTCCAGGTCTACTCATTAAAAATTCAGGCAAATATCCATTGCTTCCTGAACCAGACTTAAGAAGGCATAGAAAATGATCAAACCACGTGCTCGCGATCTGGGGCTGGACTTTAACGGGTCAACCGGCACCAATAACTCACTGACAGACATACCGGGCGTACTGGTTGGTGTAAAAACCCGCGTCGAAGGTGACGGCCCCCTGAAGACTGGTTCGGGACCGGTACGCACCGGCGTGACCGCCATTCTCCCCAGAGGCTTTGACCCACAACCGAAACCGGTGTGGGCGGGTATGTATGCGCTAAACGGTAACGGTGAAATGACCGGTTCGCACTGGGTACGGGATGGGGGTTATTTTGTTGGCCCGCTATGTATCAGTAACACCCATGCCGTTGGCATGGTCCATCACGCTGCAACACAATGGATGATCAATCACTACGCCCAAGACTGGGAGAGCGAACATTTGTGGGCTATGCCGGTTGTTGCAGAAACTTATGATGGTGTGCTGAATGATATAAACGGCCAGCACGTGCGCGCTGAAGATGCACTGGACGCAATCAATGCGGCAAACAACAAAGGCCCGGTACCTGAAGGAAACACCGGCGGTGGCACCGGCATGATTTGTTATGAATTTAAAGGCGGGACAGGCACATCATCCCGCCTGGTCGCCATTGATGAAGAATCCTATACTGTCGGTGCATTGGTCCAGGCAAATCACGGTGTACGCCCATGGTTCTCAGCATTGGGCGTACCTGTCGGCAAACACCTGACGCAAGATCGCCTGCTGGACAACGCTGAACGCGGTTCGATCATTGTGGTCATCGGCACAGATGCACCGCTACTGCCACATCAACTGAACCGGCTCGCCCGCCGTGCGGCCATTGGCGTCGGCAGAGGCGGCTCACCCGGAGGTAACAATTCAGGCGATATTTTTCTGGCCTTTTCAACGGCCAATGAAAGGCCTCTGATGCAGTTGTCCGGGGCACGCTTTACACTTGATTGCCTTAATGACGATGTACTTGACGATATCTATCTCGCTGCAGTCGAAGCCATTGAGGAAGCGGTATTAAACGCGCTGGTCGCCGCCGAAGATATGACCACATTACGACCAGCCGGCAAAATTTGCCGGGCGATTGATCACGATCAACTGGTTAAGGTGATGCGCCAGTACGGGCGGTGTACCTAACAATAGACAGAGACCTGAGGCGATATATCTTTGCCTCAGCCCAAGCTCACCACGTATCACTTGCGTTCCGCTACCAGACTCAGCTAATCAACAATGGCGTGGCAACTCGCCCCGTTTGTTTCGGCCGGTAAATCCAGTGCCGGGTTTTGATCAAAGAAACCCGCCGGATGCAGTTTGAAGCCAGTTCGTACCACAGGTTGCACCGGGTAATCTTCAAGGCGAGGCATATGGTTGATGCCAAACACCGGCCATGCAACCAGTGGTACGCCTTCAATTGAACGCGGATCGGCAGTCCATACTGAAACACCATCACTTCCATCGGACTGATTTACAAATTCACCTGCCGGGTAACGCTGTTGTGCATCCTCTGCGGTTATCCAGAGTTGATTGTAGGTAAAAGCCATTCGTTTACCGGTGGGGCTATCCGGTCGCACAAACGATCTGACACCACCAGAGGATTCCAGTTTATAGGCTGTCGGCTTGCCCATCGCGTTACTGGCATCGGTGCTGATAAATTTCCAATAACGCTCTGCGTCGGGGTCGCGTTGACGTCCGCACTGCACAGGCAATACTGTTTCACGCTGATAGAATGCATTTCCATAAGGGTTATCGGGACCTTCCGGTTCGACGATGGTATCGCACTCAACCACCGCGTTGCGATCCCCGTCAACAGCCATGTCTAACCTTGCGCAAAATAAGTGCTGATGAATTTGTCCCACCACACCCGGCGCTACTTCAATGCCATACTTCTGATCGGTACCCGGTACACAAGCGGCGGTATTAATAATGCCCGTGGCCTTCATTTCGAACTCTATCGAGCCGTCCAGGTGAAAATACCAATAGGACCCGTATTCATAATTGCCCACCGTTGCTATCGTGGAAATCACCAGACGCCGGGCGCGCCGTACTTCTGTGTTTTCAGTGCGAAAATCATAGTGTTTCCACAGAATTCCGTCATCTTCTTCGTGAATGCAAATTGCGTTGTCTATTTTCATCGGCTCACCGTTGATGTCAGAAATCAGTGCATCCATATAGTGGATCACACCAAGACAATCGCAGCCCAGCGCCAACGAGTTACTTAACTTACCAATGCCATATTCACCGATATCAAAAACACTCTTACGTGCATGATTCGGCAACGGGCTGCCATAAGGCACAACCATCTCTGCCAATGCCGCGCGATACAGTACGCTACGCTCTGCAAAGCTTATGTTATGTAGTGTCAACCCTTCACGCGCATTAAAGCCCACATGAATATTCCAGTCATGCCATTTAATGCAACGGTTCTTAATTGTAAATGACACACCTTGCGGCTGTTGAACATCAATAGGTTTCAAGTCATTGCGCGATGCACCACTCGCACCTTCGGTGTAGTTGGCGGGATTCATCGGCACAGGTGTATCACCGTTATCTTCGATACGCAGCACCGTGGCTTTTTTAATATCAATAACCGGGTTCAGGCCTTCGATGGGGTGTGCATATTGATTGTCTCCGACTTCGGGGCGCAACCAGCAAAATGCATAAGAGATGTGCTTGTCCTGTTCATCAGCACCCGGCAGACTACCGGCTGTCCAGGGGTCGACACACACCTGATCCGGGTTGACAATTCCGCGCCTTTTGCAGGCAGCAATAAAATCCGGATGTATCTTTACCGCCTGTTCTATTTCGAGAAACTCTTCAAGCTGAATCGTCGGGCGTGCTGTTGGATGCTTCTCGTGAGATACCACTGTGCCGTCTGTCAGCGAAACAACAAAAGACTGTACGCCAACCTGCCCGAACCAGTACACATTTACCCGTGCTTCACGGTTTATCGCATCGCCATCTGAATATGCCCTCACCACGGCTCTTTCGGGCTCGTTCAGCTCGATAATTTCAATACGCATAGTGTCGAGTTGGTCGACTGCCTGCCGCACAATAGCGGCCGCAGCCTTGATCTCATCGCCAGTCAGCGGGTCGAGCGGATGTATCACAATGGCTTGCGATAAATTCGCCTCGGGGATGGAAGCTTCGGGTGTACTCACACATTTCTCCATTTGGACATGAATGTATTACGATTCATGCTCGACGGTAGCTGAAATGATCTTGCTTGCCAAGTCAGGAATGCCTTAAGCAGGTAACAGGGCGACCACTGACCGGGGGTGGCCAGACTCGACCATCCTCATCCGGGAGGGCATGTCAGAAAAACATTGTCCGCCTGAACACATGAAATCACATGGCATGTAGCATTAGCCAGATCATTTCGAACCAGCCAATCCGGCTTCTCGCTAGAAGCAGTACTGTTCAATCAAGGATAAAATAGACGGGATTATCCGCTGTGGTACATTCCTCTGCTTTTATATCAAGATCCTCTTGCGGGTGATAGATAAACCACGACGCTAAGAATCGCGCACAACTGCTATGAGTTATCACATCATGCGCTACATTGGCACGAACTATATTCCAATGGTAACTGGTTTTAGCAGCCGCCCTCCGGGCACCCGATGGTGGCGTCACGGGATCCAGTTCCCCGGATAAAAATAAGGTTGGCGTATCACTAATAGTTGTCTCAAACTGGCCGACTGCTTCGGCTGCGATACCGTAGTCAGAGCAAATACTACGCATATATTTTCTACTCTCGTCCAGATGCCAGTAATCAACCAACTTCAATCCTGACAGATCGCGCTCACTGTGCCTGGAATAGTTCTCGTCAAAACAAAGGTAGGTCAAAAACGCCGTGTTAGAAAAAGCATACCGTGACGAATAGGTATAAACGTGCTCCCTTAATCCAGTAGTTAATCTGTCATATGAACCATTGATCATTGACCTGACTATAATTGGAATAGTGGCAATAGAGTGGCTACTATAAAGCGCGTCATGCAACACGTTTACGATAAACGAACCCGTAAGCGGCACCGACACAGGCAATAGACTATTAGGCCAGCTAACCACCAGCGATATTTTGCGCGACTCAACCACCTTTAAAAATTCATAAAACTCATTCTCCAGTCCTGCGCCAAATCTCTCGCGACACAATTTGTCTGACCGGCATTTCAGAAAAACCAAATCCAGAGAACGTTGGGCATAGTCCAGTTCATCACTTAGTGAATCTCTGTCATTCATTGATACAGAATCCAGAACCATAGCGCGAGTTGTATGCGGAAATAGTCTTTCGTAATACATCGCCACTCTGGTGCCATACGAGATACCATACAAATTGAGCGACTTCGTATTAACACCACGACTTGCGTATAAGGTGCGAAATATCTCAATATCCATAGCAGCATTGCGGGCATTGTATTGCGAGAGTTCTATCCCTTCAGACCGAAATTTTCTACCGCAGCTAAGATCCGTTTTCAGAATTTCCGGCCAAAAATCTTTTTGGAACACAGACGGTTGATAATGACAATCAAGGTCAGGCAATGATGAGCCTACGCCTCTGTTTTCCAGAATCATCAATGCCCTGCCACCCGCTACAGACAATTCTTCATACGTCCAGAATTCATCTTCGACTATTCCATAGGGGTGCGTGCCAAGCATCGCATTTCCGGGCCCTCCACCACCGGTTACTAACAGCGGTTCCAGCGCGCTATCGACATTTGCTTTATCGGGCATGATTACCAGGAACGGTACACTGATTATTCTGCTGTTCTTCGCTGAATAGTTCTCGGGAACTCGCAGGTAGCCACAAACATATCGGTCACCTTTCAATTGATACACCTGAAAGCAGTCCCGGGCCTGGAGATCGGATCTGGCTAAATTGGATTTGATCAACTCAGGGACATGAGCGTCAGTATCATCCGCATAGGCCTCTGTGGCATAACCACAGCATAGAACAAGTAGCGCAAACACAATTTTAAATGGTGACAAGATGGTACCCGGGGAATTTCTGTCGTTAGGTGGCGGGGTGCATTGTAGCAATTCGTTATAATTCGTGCGAAAGGAGGGATTTATGCAGGTTTATCACCAGATTATTGACCTGTTAAGCAGTCGAGTATTCTAAGTTGATTCACTATTAGTGCCCCGGGATCAGGCATCAGTAAATGGGCTGTCTGGGGATATTACCCCTGCCATCAGATGGCCTGATTCTCCCCGACCATACCCGAAGTCAAGATCGGCAAACCAGCCTTTTATCCGGCATGCCTGGCGGCCTAAGCAGACGCATTGATAACTACCTTGCCCCACAGAACAGTACACGGACAGGAATGATGAATATCAAACTAAGAAATCGAGTCACGAACCAGAAAGACAATAACAAAAATGAAGTCACCGGGGATTCAGGCGGCACAATGATTTTAGTTGAACGCCGCGATAATCTAGCGCTCTGTGAAGGCCATGACAAAAAAGGCTGGATTTTCTACGGAGTAGATGACGAGGGATTATCAGACGGGGGATTCCGCTACCCGTCTCTGGATTGCGCAATATACGGGCTTAAAAGCCAGGATCAAATCTCCTGGGTGTCTCCACCACTCGATTTTGGATGGGAATCAAACGCGTCAGAGCGCGAATATGACATGATTACTTTATGCTTGCTGCATGAGCTTTACAATGGAGAGGCCATACTAGTAGACGAGAAAAAGCAAGAACACAACAGACTAACCGTGATGATCAACGAATCGACCGAGGCTGAACTAAACGCGCTGGTGCAACACATTGGTCCTGTTATCAATCAACACCGGAGACCGGAACTATTATCATGACAGCGCAGTGATTAACAGCTTCGACATTATCCAAAGTTGTAATTTATAGAGATCAGATCTCTCACTTCTTCTTTTTGTAGATACCCCATGGGTCAATTGCCGGAGCAGATTGACTCTCCTGGTTTTCATCATCAACGTTACCGTCATCCCTTTTATAATAACTTTGCTTACTGCCACTACTATTACTGGACGCAGACTGAGGTGAATTGCGTCGTTCATTATATTGTCTACCAGACCCTTTGCGCTCACCGGTGTAGCTGTTTCGACTGGCAGCGTTCTTATCGCGTTTCTGCTGTAGTCGCTCTGCATCTTCAATGGTCAGTATTGCAGGCTCCCCCGGCTTTTGGTGCTCTGGCACAATGCGCTCCCTGGGCGCTACATTAAACTGCTCAGATGATACCCGGGGTAAATTCTTATACTGGTACAAATAGAAGACTTCAACCTTTTCACGTGCCCAGTCAGTTTTTTTCAAAAACTTTGCGCAGGCAGCAATACTGGGGTTTGACTTAAAACAGTTCATATTCAGGTAGGCATAAAGAATATCAAAACCATAGTAAGTGACTAATTCTTCCAGCACAGTTTTTAAACCAACCCCTTGCAGCGGGTTGTTCTTATGCAGATTTTCCTTACTCATACCAACCCTTTACTTTGCCTGTATTCGTTATAGGTTCCTTCAAAAGCGGTCATCTTTTTGTCTTTTATCTCCAGTATGCGGTTAGCCAATGTTGAAACAAACTCACGATCATGGCTGACAAAAATCATCGTCCCTTCATATAATTTTAATGCATTGTTCAGGGCCTCGATTGCTTCCATATCCATGTGATTCGTTGGTTCATCTAAAATCAATACATTGGTGTCTTGCATCATTAGCTTCCCAAACAACAGGCGATTTTTCTCGCCCCCTGAGCAGACCCTGGCTTTCTTAAGAAAGTCATCTTCAGTAAACAGCAAACGCCCCAACAAACCACGAACCATCAAGTCATCATGTTTGGGGGTACGCCACTGCCCTAACCAGTCAAACAAAGTCAGGTCGGTATCAAAATCTTCGGTGTTATCTTGCGGGCAGTAGCCCACCACCGCATTTTCAGACCATTTAAAACTGCCACTGTTTGGTTTGATCTGATCGAGTAAGCAACGCAGGAAAGTGGTTTTACCCATACCATTATCGCCTAAAACCGCCCACCGTGTTCCCGCATCAAGGATCACGTCATTACTGGTAAACAGAGTTTCTCCGTTAAACCCATGTGACAACTCTTCCAGTATCAAGGCATTGCGGTGCAATTTTTTGTGCTGTGTAAAACGAAGCAACGGTGTCATCCTGCTTGAAGACTTAACTTCATCCAGTTTGATTTTATCCATCTTTTTGGCACGGGAGCTTGCTTGCTTCGCCTTAGACGCATTCGCACCAAAGCGGTTCACGAAATCTTGTAACTCTTCAATTTCAGCAGCCTTCCTGCTATTACCCGAAAGTAACTGCTCACGTATCAGACTGGACTGGGCAAGAAAATACTCATAGTTACCGGGGTAGATTCGAAGTTCGCCATAGTCAATATCAGCCATATGCGTACAGACAGAATTCAAAAAGTGCCTGTCGTGCGAAATAATCACCATCGTGCAGGTGCGCTTGTTCAGCTCGGTTTGCAGCCAGCCAATAGTATCGATGTCCAGATTGTTGGTCGGCTCATCCAACAATAAAATATCGGGATTTGCGAACAACGCCTGAGCCAGCAACACACGGAGCTTGCGACCGGGGGCCACCTCACTCATCAGGCCAAAATGCAGCGACTCCTCGATACCTGCGTCCAGCAAAATATCACCTGCACGACTTTCCGCAGTGTAGCCATCCATCTCAGCAAACTCAGCCTCAAGATTTCCCACTTTTATGCCATTGGCGTCTGACATCTCAGGCAGCGCATAAATACGTTCGCGTTCGCACTTGACCGCCCACAGTTCCTTGTCACCCATGATCACAGCATCAATAACACTGTACTGCTCAAACGCAAACTGATCCTGGCTCAGTGTGCCCATCTTTTCGCCGGGCGTAATCGACACGTTACCTGAAGTTGGCTCCAGCTCACCGCTCATTATCTTCATGAGCGTCGATTTACCACTGCCATTCGCACCGATCAAACCGTAGCGGTTACCACTATCAAATTTGGCCGAAATATTTTCAAACAAGGGCTCAGAACCAAATTGCATGGTTATGTTGGCTGTAGAAATCAAAGAATAATCCGGGGGGGAGGAAGAAGCAGGGATGCGCAGTCTACAGACTAGTTGTTTTTGAAGAAAGCGGAAGGAGTCAATTCTTTGCAAAATACACTATCTCGTAGCGCAAATGCCCCTTGGATTGATCGGTACCGACAGACTTAGCGGTTTGCGTATTTTTGTTCTTATGCTTAAAGCTTGCGATCTGTGGCATTTAGTGAAGCTAGCGCGTGTCGCTAATATTCTTTATTCAAATGTAAAACCTGGCCAAAACTCCCTTAAGCGCCGGCTTTACCATTCAGGCACTTGCGGCATTTTTCGATTTATCACGCAAAGAACAGATGCCGCAAGACAGGGCTGGCAGTCCAGGCAATTACACTAATCTGTATCCTTGCGGTCCGGCCTGTTCTGTAATAGCGATGCCCGGTAGGCTGGTGATGGTATAATTTCAACATCAGCCTCCAATCCACTCTATCAACATAGCAGGCAAGCCCTTGCAGTTTCCAACGCCCCCACCCTATGCTTCACAACGCTCCGCTGCCATGGCAGACAATATGGTGGTTGCATCACAACCACTGGCCGGTCAGGCGGGTTTGTCCATGCTGGCTCAGGGAGGTAATGCAGTTGATGCCGCAATAGCCGCCGCCATCACACTTACCCAGGTCGAACCCTCAGGTAATGGCCTTGGCTCTGACGCCTTCGCAATAGTATGGGATGGCAAGCAACTACACGGCCTTAACGCCTCCGGTCGCTCTGCGCAGGCATGGCGTCCTGATCGTTTCTCAAAAAGTGGTGCCATACCGGATCGTGGCTGGGAAACAGTAACCGTACCCGGTGCAGTTGGCGGATGGGTAGAACTACATAAAAAGCTGGGCAAGCTACCATTTGAAAAACTGTTCGAGCCGGCCATAAAATATGCAGAGAACGGATTTATAGTCTCCCCCATTATTGGAAAACTATGGGGCATAGCAGCCACAATTCTTAATGAACAACCCGGCTTTGCAGATCATTTTCTACCCGGCGGCAAAGCACCAGTGGCTGGTGAACGCTTCATCAACACTGCCGCGGCTGCCACTTTGAAATCCATTGCTGAAACCCATGGCGAATCATTCTACAAAGGACACCTTGCAGAACTGATTGCCGCCGATGCTGCGAAACATGGCAGCGCGCTTACCGCTGAAGACATGGCCGCCAACAAACCGGACTGGTGCGGAACCGTTTCCCAGTCATTTGACCAATTCTCACTGCATGAAATACCCCCTAACGGACAAGGCATAGCTGCGTGCATGGCACTGGGAATACTTGCACACACAAACATTCGGGACCTCACCCCCGATGAACCACAAGCCATGCACCTGATGTTTGAAGCCATGAAACTGGCGTTCAGAGACTCAGCAGCCTACGTGGCTGATCCGGCGTACATGACAAACGTTGCGTCCGAACATCTTTTGAATCCGGACTACCTTGCCGAACGCGCGCGCCTTATTGACCCCGACAAAGCGAAGGACTTCAACAGTGGCTCTCCACGACAAGGCGGTACCGTGTGTCTGTCTGCAGCAGATGCCAACGGCATGATGGTGTCATTCATCCAATCAAACTATGCAGGTTTTGGTTCTGGTGTCGTGATACCTGATACCGGAATTCATCTGCAAAATCGTGGCTGTGGCTTTACAATGGAAGACGGTCACCCCAATCAGCTTGGTGGCGGCAAACGCCCTTTCCACACAATAATTCCCGGGTTTCTAATGGGTGAACATAACCCGCTAATGGCATTCGGCGTGATGGGCGGCATGATGCAGGCTCAGGGTCATGTGCAAATGGCACTGCGTACCCAGGTCTGGGGACAAGATGTACAAACCGCCGCAGATGCGCCCAGATGGCGAGTGACAGAAGGTTTGGGTGTGTCCTGTGAAGAAGCAGTAGATCGCAAGACCATTCAGGCATTGGCCGACATGGGGCATGACATTGTTGTTGAAAAACCTGACCTGGCCTTTGGTTTTGGTGGTGCGCAACTCATCCATCGACTTGAGAGTGGCGGTTACGCCGGTGGATCTGATCCGCGCAAGGACGGTGGAGCCTACGGCTTCTGATTTCGGACGAATGCCGTTAAAAATTAGCCTGCTCGCAGATACTCTTTAGCTGCGGGTAAACCCCCGGACATGCTGTCATTACTCTTCCGCCTTCACGCAGCATCTCATCCAAATCAAACGGCTCAACCATTCCCCCGGCCTCTTCTACAATCAACATAGCCGCTATGCAGTCCCATGCGTTCATATGGGACTCGCAATATCCGTTTAAGCGCCCGGCTGCAACATAGCACAGCATAAGCGCGCCTGAACCACAGCGATAAAAAATACCGCCGGCCTGCATAATTTTGTTCAGTACCTGAACCGTCGGGGCGATATCTACTCGCGTAGAGTAACCCACCGCTGTTGAACCCTCCGCAAGGCTTTGTGAGTCAGATACCGACAACACTCTGTCATTTAAACTGGCACCTTCCCCCTTAATTGCGATGTAAGTTTCATTCGCTATTGGATCAATGATTATGCCCAGCGCAACTTCATCACCGCTGACACAAGCCAGAACTACACACCAGCCGGGCATACCTGCAACAAAACTAGACGTACCATCTATCGGGTCTATCACCCAGGTGTATCCGGATTCTGAATTAATTCTGCCATGCTCCTCGCCAATAATGCCATCGCCGGGGAAGCTATGTAGTAACGCGTCTCTGATTTGCACTTCCACTGCTTTGTCCGCATCCGATACCAGATCCTGCTTACCTTTCTGCTCGATAACCAGCTTATCGATATCGCTAAAATAATTGAGTGCGGTGAGTGCGGCAGCCTGGACTATCTCTAATCCGGTATCCCTGCGATTTTGTAGTTCTTTGTTCATAATTTATGGACGGACAATAGCCAGAAAGTAGAATGTGGATTTCATTTTTCGGCTAATTGTTTCAATGCATCGTTCATCATATTCAACATTGGAGGTACACCTTTATCCATCTGCCCCTTCATTAGGGCTGCCATTAGACCTTTGAAGGTTTCCTTGTGCGTTACCTTTGTACCTGTGTCGGTTTTCTCGAGTTCTATAATTTTATCGTTGGTAAAAATAAATCCGGCCATCATGTGAGCACGCCAGTGAAAATACTTTGGCTCATCCATTTGAATAATCTCTGGATGGTATTTTGGACCATCCTTACCCGCTTCTTTGCTCATCATAGTAATAGCCACTCGTGCGCCTACAGCGGCCTTACCCTCTGATGCATTGATTGTCGGGCTCCATTCATGCCATTTGTCGATGTCGGTAATTATGCTCCATACTTTTTCAGGAGGTGCCTGTATTTCAATTTCAGTTTTGACTGTTTGCATTTTTCTTCCAGAAATAGATAGATAGACGATACCCAGCAGCAAAAACAAACCAAGTACCTGGAAAACTCTTTTCATTTGTATAGCCCTGTAATAATTTTCTTGTTATCAGTCGCAGATCAACTATTGACGGCTTCGAAACTAAACCGACTCCTATTTACTTATGTCCTTCATTAACAATTCGGCGTTGCTGCATGAGTTGACTCATGCTTTTTTGCCAAAGCCACCTCCCGCAGGTGTTTGCATCACAAAAATATCGCCCGGGTAGACATCAATTGCGTCAATGCCTTTTACCGGAACAATAGTGCCGTCTGCTCTTTCCACCCAGTCTTTGCCAACTTCACCGGGTTCACCACCGTCTACGCCAAACGGCGGGACTCGTCGATGACCACCAAGTACCGTCACGGTCATGGCCTCAAAGAAGCGCAACCGACGGGTGATACCATCACCACCGCTATGTCGACCCACACCACCTGAACCGCGCCGGATCGAGAACTCTTCAACCCGCACCGGAAAACGCCACTCAAGAACTTCCGGGTCAGTCATGCGGGTATTGGTCATATGAGTCTGTATTGCCGAGCACCCGTCGAAATCGCTGCCAGCCCCTACGCCACCGCATATCGTTTCATAGTTCTGCCGTTGCTCATTGCCCCAGACGAAATTATTCATCGTGGCCTGACTACCCGCCATAATCCCGAGCGCACCGATTAATGCATTACACATCGCCTGACTGACTTCGGTATTTCCGGCGATAACTGCCGACGGATATTCGGCGTTAATCATACTGCCCTTCGGCGCGATTATCGTCAAAGGCTTAAAGCACCCTTCGTTCAACGGAATGGGCTTATCAACCAGTGTCCGGAAAACATAAAGCACAACCGCACGACACACAGCAAACGGTGCATTAAAATTTAGCGGATCTTTTTCAGAAGTGCCAGTGAAATCAACCGTCGCCTCCCTTGCCTTTGCATTAACACGAATGGCAACATTGATTACCGCACCGCTGTCCAGCTCATAGCGATAGCTGCCATCTTTTAACGCTGTAATAACACGACGAACACATTCTTCAGCGTTGTCTTGTACGTGCTTCATATAGGCCTGCACCACATCAAGCCCGAATTGCTCAACCATTTTCCGCACTTCCTGTGCGCCTGTTTCATTGGCAGCCACCTGTGCCGCCAGATCAGCCATGTTCTCATCGATATTGCGACACGGATATTTCCCGGAAGCAAGAAGCTCTCTGGTTTCTTTATCTCTGAGTCGTCCTTTATCAACCAGTTTAAAGTTATCAATCAACACACCCTCATCATCTATATGACTACTGTCTGGGGGTGCACTGCCCGGCGTGCGACCACCAATGTCAGCATGGTGGCCACGGGAAGCAACATAAAACAGAACGGCATTCTTTTCAGCGTTCCAAACCGGGGTTACCACAGTGACATCGGGTAAATGCGTACCACCATTAAACGGTGCGTTTAATACATAGACATCACCAGGAGCCATGGTATCGCTGTTGAGCCGTATCACTGTGTTGATTGATTCACTCATTGACCCCAGATGAACGGGTACATGCGGTGCGTTGGCTACTAACGTACCGTCTGTATCGAACAACGCACAAGAGAAATCCAGACGTTCTTTTATATTTACCGAATAAGCCGTATTCGCAAGCGTCGCGCCCATTTGCTCGGCAATATTCATAAACAGATTGTTGAACACCTCAAGCATCACAGGATCAGCACTGGTACCTGCCGAAAGCTCGCGCTTCATTTGTCTGGCACGCGCCAGTACCAACTGGCCCCAGGCATCGATTGATAGTCGCCAGTCCTTTTCCACGATGGTAGTGCCGGTTTGCTCTTTGATGATCGCCGGGCCGTCGAGTGTCTGGCCCGGTAACAACTGATCGCGATCATACAGAGGAACGTCAACTCTGTTGCCATCACTCACCATGGCTACGGTATCAATCGATTGCGGCGTGCCCTTTGTAAGAGTTGCTATGCTCTCTGCCGGTGAATCGGTAGCACCAATTGCCTCTGCACCCAGAGACTCTATAACAAGGTCACGATCTCCGGCCGAGAACCCGTAACGCAGCTGGTGCGCTTCTTCAAAGCGCTGTCGCATCTCTGCTTCTGTACCAAATATCACCTCAAGCGGAAGGAATGATCCGGGGTAACGCAGCTGCACGCGCTTGATCACCGTTGTGGCGTTGTCTTCTACACCCTGGCTTAATACTTCAGTCAGCGCATCCTGAGCCAGTCGATCAAGCTGCCTGCCTGCATCGTCGACATCGGTAATGCTTTGCTCGAACTGTTCTTCCCGCAAAGCACGAATGTCAGCAAGGCCCATCCCGTAGGCCGACAATACCCCCGCAAAAGGATGCAATAATACTTTTTGTATGCCCAGGGCATCTGCCACTCCGCAGGCATGTTGTCCGCCAGCACCACCGAAACAGTTAAGCGTATAGCGCGTAACATCATAGCCCCGCTGCACAGAGATTTTTTTAATGGCATTCGCCATATTTTCAATAGCGATGCGTAAAAAGCCATTAGCAATCTGCTCGACAGACATTGCCGGATCACCGGTTTCTGTAGCAATGTGGTTTGCAAGTGCCTGAAACTTTGTGGCGACAACTTCTGTATCCAGCGGCTGATCTGCATTCGGACCAAACACAGCCGGAAAATGGTGCGCGTGCAATTTACCCAGCATCACATTGCAGTCAGTGACTGTTAACGGACCACCGCGCCGATAACAGGCAGGCCCCGGAGTAGCCCCGGCACTGTCGGGCCCCACTTGAAATCGACCTTCCTCGAATTTTAGTATCGACCCACCACCGGCTGCTACCGTATGTATATTCATCATCGGTGCGCGCATGCGCACACCGGCGACTTCGGTTTCGAAACTACGTTCAAAGCTACCTGCGTAATGGCAGACATCAGTTGAGGTGCCCCCCATATCAAAACCAATCAGTTTATGATGGCCTGCCTGCGCACCGGTTTTAACCATGCCAACAACACCACCTGCCGGGCCGGACAATATTGCATCCTTGCCCTGAAACAAACTGGCATCAGTCAAGCCGCCATTGGATTGCATGAACAGCAATCGTTCACAGCCACCCTGATCAGCATCAAGAGCAGAACGCACCTGTTGCACATACCTTTGTAAAATCGGTGACAAATACGCATCAACCACAGTGGTATCACCACGACTGACCAGCTTCATCAGCGGTGAGGTTTTATAAGAGGTGGATATCTGCTTAAAACCAACCTCTTTAGCAATCTCTGCCAATCGCAATTCATGCGACGGATTTTTATATCCATGCAGCAACGCGATAGCGACACTTCTGATACCATCGTTGTAGGCATCCTGCAGGGCTACCAGAGCGGCATCTTCATCAAGTTGGGTGACGACATCGCCATTGGCTGCCAGACGCTCTGTTACTTCACTGACTCTTTCGTAAAGAAGTTCAGGCAATTTAACATTCAAGTCAAAAAGCGTTGGACGCGCTTGATAACCAATGCGAAGCTGATCAGCAAACCCCTTGGTGATTAACAGCAAGGTTCGATCACCTTTGCGTTCCAGCAAAGCGTTGGTAGCCACTGTCGTACCCATCTTAACGGCACTGATGGTACCAGCCGGGATTGCATCGTTTGCACCCAGTTGCAGAATATCGCGAACCCCCTGCACCGCAGCATCACGATACTGCTCGGGATTTTCCGAAAGCAACTTGGTGGTCTTCAAAGTGCCGTCAGTATGACGAGCTACGATATCTGTGAAGGTGCCGCCCCGATCAACCCAAAACTGCCACATGGCTTACTCTCTAGTTTATTTTGTAAGGTAAAAAAAGCAGGGAAAAAATGCCCGCCCTATTTTTAATTGTATTCACTGTTTCACAGCCGCATCTGCTACCACCGGTTTGGCAGGATATTCCTCCTGAACCGCAATGATTTGCGGCCAGTGCCTGCACACCAGCAACAGAGACAACAACCCCAGCACTGATGAAATTAGCAAGGCTGTTCGCGGCCCAAGCCAACTTGCCATCAGACCAATTTGGGTGAATCCTATAAGACCCGTACCGATACTCAGTGATAGCAAACCAAAAATCTGGCTGCGATGGCGCGGTTCACAATTCAAAATTAGCAGGGTTGTCTGCATTGCTGCAAAACAGGCAGAGCCCACGCCCATTAACAATAGCGCAGTACCCACCAGTTCAGCACTGCGGCTTGAAGCATATACAAGCCCGAATACAAACCCGCCGGCAACACCATACACATAGATTTTTCGAAAAAAAAGTACACGCCCGAACCTCAGGAATAGCAATCCGCCCAACATCGCGCCCATGCCCTCCATAGAAGCAAGCAAACCGATGACAGAAGCAGACAAATGCAACTCATCCCTGCCCAATACCGGGACCAGTGACAGCATAGGAAAACCGAATAAATTATAAATCACGGTGACCATCAATGTAGCCCCGAGCACCGGATTCTGCCTGACCACCTGCAATCCTTGCTTCATCGCACCCAAAAGACCGGTGGCGTCATTTCCGGAAACCACAGATCTGCCCAGCGGCAAGGTCACGGTAAATATAAAGCACACCACGTAGAAAAAGAACGTCAACGCGAACACACCGGGCAGCCCGATATACTGCAGAACAACGCCGCCCAGTAGCGGCCCAAGCATCCTTGTGCCGTTGTTGGCCATTGTGTCCAGGCCCATGGCATTGCCTAGTGCACTTGATGACACTGCATCACCGATTAATGATCTCCTGACCGGGAAATCCAGTACCCAGAACAGCCCGCCTAAAAACGATATCAGCATTACCTGCCAGACGGTGAGATCGGCGACCATGGCAAGAACCATCCCGCCAGCCGACGTCAGCAGCATCAGGGACATCCCGATAAGATAGAGAGTGCGGGCCGGAATACGAATCGTCAATGCACCGGCAATCGGCCCGAACAACGCAAGCGGTGCAAGCTTGACTAAGGTGACCAGCGTAACTAACAGAGGCGACCGGGTAAGGTCGTAGATGTAAATACCAAAGGCAAGAAGCTCCAGCCATCGGGCTACACTTTGCAAAGCCCCGATGCAAAGCAACCCCATAAACGGGCGGTTGGTTAAGTTGCCTTGGTGGATACGAAAGGCCTGATTGTTGAAAGATCCAACCATGGTAACGGTAACCTGCCGATTTGGACAGGGCATCTATCTCCCCGGAGCAATATTCGCAACACTAACTAACAATCCCCTCCTCGCAACCTTTCACGGTTGCAGTAGACTAGCTACACTAGTCACTAAGCTCGCATTTAAAAGGCACCAATCCGTATGAGTATCGACGTTCCTGCAGGGCATTTCTATCTTGGTAAGCGCACCAGCGATGAATCCGAGCTGTTTCTGGAAGCAGCGGATCTGACCACCCACGGCGTGATTGTAGGGATGACCGGATCGGGTAAAACCGGTTTGGGTGTGGTCATGCTGGAAGAGGCATTGTCGTCAGGCATCCCGACACTGATCATCGATCCAAAAGGCGATATGGGTAACCTGCTGTTGTCGTTCCCGAAACTCTTGCCCACCGACTTCATGCCATGGATCAGTGAGTCAGAGGCCAACGGCGATCCGGTACAGGCAGCGGTAGAAAAAGCAGAGCTTTGGAAGTCGGGCCTTAAGCGTTCCGGCATCGAGCCAGAGCGTATAGCCAAATTGCATGACAGCGTAGATTTCACCATTTATACACCGGGCTCTTCGGCGGGTATCCCCCTCAACATCATTGGCAATCTTGATGCACCCCCTGAGGATTCAGATCAGGAGAGCATGCAGGATGAGATCGAAGGATTTGCGTCAGCCTTGCTTGGCCTGGTGGGGATCGATGCCGACCCGCTTGGCAGCCGCGAACATATCCTGTTGTCGAATATCATTCACTGGTCGTGGTCACGCGGACAAAGTCTTGATCTGGGTGGCTTGATCGGCCTGGTGCAGCAGCCCCCCATGCGCAAACTGGGCGTGATTGATCTGGACTCCTTCTTTCCAATGACAGACCGGGTCAAACTGGCCATGAAGCTCAACGGACTAGCAGCGTCACCGGCCTTTGCAAGCTGGACCGAAGGGCAAACCCTTGATATCCAGCGCATGTTGTTTGGCGACAATGGTAAACCGCAGGCTGCTATCGTTTCACTGGCACACTTAAGTGACGAAGAGCGCCAGTTTGTAGTTACCCTGCTGCTATCGAAGATGGTCACCTGGATGCGCTCCCAGCCCGGCACCTCTGATTTACGTGCACTGGTTTATATGGATGAAGTATTTGGTTATGTGCCACCCACCGGTGCGCCACCCAGTAAAAAGCCGATACTCACTATCCTCAAGCAAGCGCGTGCTTTTGGTGTCGGCATGGTGCTGTCAACGCAAAACCCGGTAGACATCGACTACAAAGCATTGTCGAATGCCGGCACCTGGATGATTGGCCGCCTGCAAACAGAGCGCGATAAAGACCGCCTGCTCGATGGCATGGGCGCCTCAGACGGATCAATCGATGTTGCCGCCATTGGCAAAACGATCTCCGCACTCGACAAACGGCAATTCCTGCTGCACTCAACACGCGCAGCTGCACCTCAAGTATTTGGTACCCGCTGGGCAATGTCCTATCTGCCGGGTCCGCTTACACGTGACCAGATAAGGCAACTCACCAATGAAGAGCAACGAATCGCCGCGACAACCAATACCAACACAGCTAAAGACGGCGCAGCCGCAGCAGTCACACTTGCCGACAATGAAAGCGCCGTAGCACCACAGACTGCCGATTCAGTAGCCGTTAAATACCTTGATCCCGGTGTTGACTATGCGGACGAACTTGGCGCATCAGCATCCGGTAAGCGATTACAGGCAGGGCTTGCCGTTCGCGTAGAATTATTATTCGACGATACCAAAGCAAAGCTGCGCCACGAAGTCGAGTGGGAGGCGATCATCACACCACTTGATGGCCCACTGGACCCAGACGATGCAATTACCGTTGACTACGATGATCGTGACTTGAGTGGCAAAGCACCAGAGGGTGCCGTGTACATATTGCCAGACGCAAAAATCAAAAATAAAACCTATTTTAAATCCGCCCAGACTGCCATCAAAGACCACCTGTATCGCAATGAAGAGCTAGAACTATTTTATAATGCTTCGTTAAAACTGTATTCACGTGTTGATGAAAGCCGCGATAACTTTGAAGCCCGCTGTCGACAGGAAGCAGACAACCAGGTTGATAAAGAAGCCGATAAGTTGCGCGTGGTATTAGTTAAAAAACTCGACCGGATCAATACCTCCATACAAAAGGCAGAGGACAAAATTCGCGAAGCACAGTTTGATGCACAAAGCCGCAAGAATGATCAGCGCAACTCACAAATGCTTGACTTAGCCGGCGGCCTGCTTGGCGGGCTATTAGGCGGGCGCAGCACTACACGTTCAATCACCGGCGGTATCCGTCGCAGCCAAAGTAAAGGCCGCATGGCTCAAAAATCTGCGGAGCGCCTTAAAACAGCAGAAAACCGCTACAACGGTTTGATGACAGACCGCGAAGAGCTAACCAACGAAGTCAGAGAAGACCTATATGACATTCAGGATGAGTGGGAGCAGAAAGCAAAGGATATTGAAATGAAGGTTGTCGGGTTGGAGAAAACCGATATTGCTATTGATGATGTTGCGCTGGTTTGGATTCCGATTGATTGAATTGAACTGAGTAACCGGGGTCAGGTTCTTGTAGCTCTGCGCTATGTTGCCATGCAAGACTGGCCCTCTATGATGCTATCGGAACTGACGAGATAACAATACCTCAAATAAAATTCATAGATCTGGAATGGATGGAAATTTGAAACACACAAAAGATGACGAGCTCAGCTCCCAAAAGATACTGCATAGAAAGATGCGGTCAGACTTTCCGGGCTTAACGCCTTAGTGGTCGCTTCAGTATAGTGCTGTCAGGCTTTATAGGTGCCTATGTTCAAAGTGAAAAATATGACCTATTACGACAAGCTAAGACCGTGGACAGATATTGAATTCTGCGACTGCAATAAGATAAAAGCTTTACTACTTGTATATACATTGCATGATAACCCAATACATTGCTACAGCTGTAAAGGTGTAATAGACCCTGAGACACTTAAATTAAGTGAGTCGGCTGTACCATACTGCGCTAGTTTACTGTTGAATTCTGGTTATACGGCAGAACATATGGGGCACGCCTGCCTTACCCGCTCTTTTGGAAAATCATTAGCCCATTAAGTAACTTAATAATAGCTACGAGTGGTTATAACTGATTTATAAGTGGCATCACCTTCCACCACGATATTCTTTACTTCACGGACAAAATCCCATTCACCTGCGGCGGGCCAGCCAGCTATATGGGTGAGAAGCTCAGGCGGAAGAACGAACTCACCATCATCCTTTAACTCGCAGGAAAAATTGTACCGACGAGTACCATTTTCCGTGGTAGAAGCTCGTCGGGTTATAGTCATAACAGAGTCAGGGTCTTCTGATCCATTCCAGATAATCGCTTCGCCGCCAAGCCATGTTTGTTCTGTAGAGGGCCGGGTGATCACGATATTTTCGACCAGCGGAAACACGAAATTATTGGTGTCGATATGTCCGGGCGTATCCATAGCCACTGTCATCGGTTGCCCTGGCAGCTGATAGCCCTCAGCGTAATAAGACGGGTCGGTATAGGGAATTTCAATAGACGGCTCACCGTTAACAAGCAGGCGGACACTATCCCCAACGTAAAACCTTTCCTCTACATGATCGTAGAGCGACCGGGTTGGCCCCGATGAGGGCTCTCTGGCGTCTTCCCAATGGGGGAAGCGTTTTGATTCCGTCGTTGCAGGATTTACTGAAAAATCTATTTCAAAAGCTTCGCACCTATCGGCTACCACTACTTCCGTTTCAAGATCTGCCGGTGCGCTGGTTACGTTGTTATCCGATGGATAATAATATTTTGTTGATCTATAGAAGAAGCCGTTTGCGTGACCATACATCAGCGTGATGAAATTTCTTTCTTCAATCTCTACGACAAGATTGTTTGGCCTTGGGGATGGCGCGGGGCTGGAGTAACCGTAGTCACTGTCATTGCTACCGTTACTGTTGCCAGAATAACCGTAGCCGGTGTCAGTATATCCGTAGTTGGCATCAGAAGATTCAGATTCGGGCGTCGCGGCAGCAGGCTCAGAAGTGGCAGCATAACTATCAGTGGCTCCAGAAGTTTGTCCGGTGTAGCCGTTACTTCCTGTGTTCGATGCTGCCTCTTGTTGCCCTGCCGCGTTACCCGCATCCGCTGTGTTCGCTTCAGCCAGTGCCGGTGTTGCACCACCCGCAACAGGCCCGGTCGCCTGACTGACAGGCTGTAGTATTTGTGTATCAGCGCCATCGCCACCGCAAGATACCAACGCAGCGACACTGAGTATTACCGAAAACCTGAACATCACAACCTCAAAACAACTTGCTTTAACCCAACCCTATCGACAGGCCAATCTAATTATTTAGCATTTTCAGCAACTTCACTGAATCGTTAAAAAGGGTGTGCGGCTAGATACAGTACGCGTTTTTGCTGGTGCCTGAGATGCTGATCAAGCAGCTTGGAAACCCACAGCGTCAGCAAGGAATACCGCACGCTAAAGCACTTGCTTACGCTGCGGATTTCCCTCGTGGAACACGCTTATTCCTGATGCCAGCGATGCTGACCAAGCAGCCTGGAAACCCACAGCGTCAGCAAGGAATACTGCACTATAAAGCACTTGCTTACGCTGCGGGTTTCCCATTTGGTACGCGCTTTTTTTCTGATGCCTGCGATGCTGATGAAGCAGCCTGGAAACCCGCAGCGTCAGCAAGGAATACTGCACGCTAAAGTACTTGCTTACGCTGCGGGTCTCCCTCGTTGCACGCACTTTCGCTGTTGTAAGCGATGCGATCATGCAGCATGGAAATCCACAGGACAGGTATTGATCATTAACATTCACCATCGTTACAGAATGTCGGTGTCAGGTCTTATCATTGTTTTTTTTCTAATCCGGAAACCAATTTTAGCATCGGAGCAAAGCCGCAGTTCTTCTCCGCAGCTTCCAGAAGGCATATAGCAGGACACCCATTTTCGTTTATCCATTCATCGTTAAGATGGGTGTCCGGCTAGATACACGCCGTAGCCGCAGACAAGAAGCACCGACACATTGCGCCTGCGTATGGCCCACACCACTTAGTACAGCGAAAACCCTAGTGCCGGGTGATGACCATTACAAGGCTGAGCTTGAACCGACATGCAGTCGTAATTAATCAACCACCCCACCCTTGCAGACAAACCATCTAAGGCATACTACTCAGTCACAATTGTGAATAATTCAGTAGGATGCTCACGCCCGCGAAGTTGCACCGCGCCCAGCTGCTCTGAACGATAGGCTATGGGCAACCGGGTTCGACATAATAACTCAGCAGAAATCAGCATCCAGCTGTTCAGTACTTTGCACTGCTGTTCAATCCGCGCAGCGGTATTTACTGTGTCGCCAAAATAAGATAGTTCCTGTTTATGGTCACCAATTTGGCTAATCACTACCGGCCCGCCATGCAAACCGATTCGGAACTTCGGCGCCGCACCGAACCGAAGCACATAACTCGGGGAAAGTTCTTCAACCAATTGACGAATGGCGAAGGAACATTCAACGGCTCGAGCATTCTCTGAATCATCTTTCAAGGGCCACGTGACGACCACTTGATCACCGACATATCGATGAATCTGGCCACCATGTTGTAGGATTGGCTTGCTAATGTCGAAGAAGAAACTCGTGATCAATGCCTGTACCCCCTCGTCACCCAGGCGCTCCGCCAGTGGTGTTGAACCCGCCAGATCGAGGAACATGAAGATCGTCTCCTCACGTACGGGAGTTCGATAGCGCCCAAGGACAAAGTTAATCAGATTACGGGTACCTAGGATTCGAGTAATCTGCAGCGAAGTTTGCATCACAATAATCAAAGCAAGTGCTAACGACAGCGTGCGACGGAAATCGGGCCGGGCAAGAAAATCGATACTCGTTGACTGCGTAATGATTATTTGCCCCAGCCAATTTGTAAGTGCAACAATGGCAATTGACACAAGAGATTTGACGACGATTGCAGCGATAAAGTGCATGTGCCGGAGCCAGACGCCAAATCGACTGGGCACATAGAAGATTTCGAACCCCCAGAACAACAAAGCCCCGAATAGCCAATGTGCCCCGGTCTCGATAACATATCGCCACCGCTCATAGTCCGGCGGCACGAATTGCGGCAGCTCTCGTGTCAGCCAGGCGGTCAGAGCGCCGAAACCGGCACTCAGAACCACCACCAGGACGAACAACCAAATTTTCCGTGTTTTTATGATGACTGTCCCATTCGAAGCAATAACGCAGTTTGACAAATATCTTCAGCAACGTCACTTGAGATTAAAAAGCGAAAGTAATAATGGCGCCGATCCATCGCCTGTTTAACTCACGCGCAAAACCACTCAACTTTCGAGCAGAGAGTGACCTCCCTGTAGTTTACTTGTTAAACGGGGCGGGACAGACACCAGGTTACTCGGGACGACCACCGCCTTCATGCTACCTACACATGTTGAATCCTGCCGTAGATGTGAAAACATAAGATCACTTTCCTGACTAACTGGCTCAGTTGCCGCTACCCCATGAATTGCAGTTTAGTAGCTAAGAAGACTCAAGCTTGTCCGAAAATCGTTCGCGCAGTAGAGCCAGTTTTGGATCTATGTATCGAGTGCAAAATGGTCGAGAGGGATCAGTAGAATAATAACGCTGATACTTTTCATCTGACTGTTTGAACTTCGCAAACAGTAAAGCTTCGGTTACCAGCGGTTCGTCGAAATCCGCTTGCAATCGCTTTAGTATATCCGTGCAACAATTCTGCTGTTTCTTATCATACGTATATACAGCACTGCGGTACTTGCCGCGCATTTTATGCTTAGAAGTACTGGCGTGAGTACGAAGGTGAATCTCGATCAGTGTAGCCAGATTTATTACGTCGGGATAAAAGGTTAGCGTCACCGCTTCGGAAAAACTGTCATGCGGTGGCAAAGATTGAATGAATCCCTGTTGAACCTGCATGACGCCTCTCAGAGACGTGAATACAGCCTCAGTGCACCAGTGACATCCGCCACCAAAACCGATTTTTTCCTGCGCCTTGCTCATTGATTTTAAGCTCTGCCAATTGCAAATATCACTATATGGCCTGTGCCCGTCTATAATCAAGTGCGGCTGGCCTCAGCACTCTATTGTGTGCTGTTGGTAGTCCCTTTTATGTAGGCTGATAATGGCACATCAAGGTGTTTACAACGCCAGCGCCAGAGATGCCTGTGATCAAAAATGCCCGGTGCTGCCTGCGAATGAAGCGATGCGCACAAGGCTCGCTACACGGGTTTCTGTCGTACTGTCGCAAGCTCGCTGCTGCTGTTCGTAACAAACCGATTGTTTGTCCGGAGAGCGTTCCGATACCCGGCAAGAATTTTGATAAGACAGATGCATTAGTAAATTACAGGAGCAGGCACCGTTGCACAGTAACAAGACCATATTTGGTACCGCATTTTTGCAATGCCGTGGGCTGGATTGTAGAGTGCGTATCCCGGTTAATGTATTGAACTGTCTATGCACGTGCTTATCGCCTCTCTAAACCCTGTAAAAGTTGGCGCTGTTGGAGATGCCTTTGGGCTGTTTTTACCCCAACAGGACTGGCACTTTGAAGGCATCAGTGTGCCGTCAGGTGTAGCGGATCAACCACTGAGCGATAAAGAAACATGGCAAGGTGCGCATAACCGTGTGACGGCCGCTGCCGCCTCTGACCCTACCGCCGATTACTGTGTTGGTCTGGAAGCCGGGATCGACACCTTGCACGGGCAGATCAGCACTTTTGCATGGATTGTTGTGCGACATCAAGACGGTCGTAGCAGTCAATCCCGAAGCACTAGTCTGCCACTGCCTCAAAGTATCACTGCCTTAATCGATCAAGGTCTGGAGCTTGGTCACGCCTGCGACCGCGTATTCAACACCGACAACGTCAAACAGAAAGGCGGTGCTATCGGATTACTCACCCGGGACAACTACACCCGTCGCAGCACGTATACCCAAACGGTTTGTTTCGCGTTAGCAGGATTGCAAAGCGGCTAAGACCCCACACCGACTAGTGGCGACAAACATTTACAGGCGCAACGATAAAAACACTCCAAATGCCTGCCCCGGGTAATTTAAAAACACACACGGCGATTGCTTCTTTATCACCACATAATTGGCCAGCAATACCGGACAACAATCGGGGGAAGAGTGTTAGTTATTGCCAATGTCTCTAATCAAACAAGAAAAACCACCCTCATAGACTCCGCTTTGAAGAACCGGTCTTATCGTTTTGTCTGCGCCGCCATTGATCACCCAATAGCTATTGTCAGGGTGGTTGTTTGCGAAAAACAGTTCCCCAACCAGTGGACTTGAAGCAAAAGTAGCAATCTGGACCCCATATTCAGTCCAGGCCCATAGAAACCGATTGTCATATTCACCACGACCCCGTGCGTAGTCTGAACCGGTTCCATCAGCGTTAAAGATCCAGCTTCTTTCTAACCAGTTTGCCCTTGAGTCACTGCAGTCCCATGATTTGTCGTCGAAATCTTCTCTGGAAAAAGGGAATGGCTCCGTTTGCACGGTGCTGCCATCAAAGATAGTAATGTTAAAGATTGCACCTGTCGCATTAGCAGTCACCCGGCAGGTGTCACTACCATCCCAACCCCAACCGTCTCCCGTCGGGAAAGTATCGGTGCAAGACTCAAGATTGAATATCGGTTCGGGTGTTCCAAGAGGTCCAGGACTGTGGCTCGAATTCAGGCTCAGGCAGGTCTCATACATTTCATTAGAAATCCAGCTTCGAATTCCGGCTCTCCCACCGTCCAAAGGAACTGATTCAATCCATCGGGATTGCGATAGATTCGTTGGCCCCGTATAAACCCCGTTACTAACGTTCCATTCATCAATGGTTATAGCCTGTTCAGAAGCGCCATCCAGACCATCAAACCATACAACACTCACAGTCCCTTTCGGTGCTAACCAATCCAGCGGTTCATCATAGCTGTAAGTCAACTGCCTAACTAATGTTGTTTGATAGGAACTGCCATCAAATACTGCCGTTTGACATACACGAGTCGCTTCAAATTCCCGTAAACCTTCCCAGTAGGCAAGGGTAAGTTGAACCGGACTACCGGTTTCAAGGTTAGTGAATTGCGGTTGTGGCTCTTCAGGTTCTAAATCCACCACGCACGATGCATTGTTCTCCCAACCGAATCCATCGCCGTCAGTATCTGAAGTACGATCACTGCAAGAGACAGGCGTTTCTACTGCACCGTCGTCAGAGATCAGACAACTGGCCTGCCCATCCCAACCCCAGCCATCACCATCTGTATCAATACACCCATCTGATACTTCATCTAGTCTGCAAGATGTTAAGTCGACTGGATTCCAACCCCAGGGATACCCACCCCGATTTTCACAAGCAGCTTGCGTCTCTGCTGCAAATACACTTTGAAGTACACCAGGGAATAGCCCGCATACAACCAGAATTGCCCTTATCAATGGAAAGCAAAATTTCAATGCACTCAGCCTTGTTGAATATTAAGGCACACATTATTGTCACGACGCCCATAATGCAAATTGTAACGAGCATATCCGGACGACACAATTCAAAAATGACTCTTAGTCAAATCTCGTCGCCATAAAGCCGTTTACCAAACATGCAGGGACATAGAAACTACAGGGACTGGCAAACTCGCAGGTTTATTCACTGAACATTCATAACGAGATCCAATCGATAAAATAGTAATCCTAGTTGTAGATTTTTGTCTAATTGCAGCTAGCTGTTTCAATAGTTTGCAATAGTAGTGCGAAGAATGAATCTTTCTAAAATCAGCGTTTCCGTAGTCCGCTTAACTGCCCTCACCTGGTGTTTCTCTTATATCGCCGCATGTAGTCCCGGTGTAAATGTCGAAAAAACCAGTCAGGAATCCCCGATCACTGCCCAGGCCATTGATGGCTATATCGTCGATGGGCAGGTGAAATGTGACGATACCGACAACGGACGCACCACTGCCGCAGGGTGGCTAAATTGCCCTGCCGGTACATCATTGATCAGTGTTATCGGCGGTCGGGATGTCGGTTTCGATGCAACAGCTATAACAGGTGGTACTTTGTTCACAGGTGTTTTACAGGCCCCTGGCGACGCATTGTACGTAACCCCGGTTACCAGCCTGGCTAGCAGGATCGCTTCACCCGCTGGAGTGTTTGATCGTACGGGCTACGACGCTGCTATCTCATTAATTCAGAGCCGCCTCGGGCTTGAATCAATAGATCTGACCGGCAACCCCGCCGTTGATGTGGAACTCGCCAGACTGAATGTTGAGTTAAATCTACTCATTCAGCAATTTTCTTCAAATAGTACTGACTACGGTACTACCATGCAGGCTTTATCTACAGTGATTGAAGAAAGTACCTCAATAGATATGTCTGATGGTGTTGCACTCACCAGCGCTCTAAATCAGCAACTGCTCAGCGCAGCCCCCCACCTTAGTCTAAGCGCGAGTGAAGAGGTCACTACGGCTGAAAAACTGAATGAAAACCTGGGATCAATCGAATCCACCGAAACGATCGCCCAACTAGAGAACGCTATAGGTCTGGTTGATACACCAGCTTCCTTCACTATAGAGCAGAACACTCCTATGATAGGGCTGGTAAGTAGTTACTACTATCAACAGTATGGGTCCTATAATAGTTACTACCAAACCCGGGAAAAAACATTTACCCTTTCGGAATTTATGGCACCTGAAACCACTGGTTCCGGATACGAAATGGCGATAAGATCATGGGACGCCGAGAAACTGGTCTTCTACACCGATGCACTCAATATCAGTGAGTCAATGGCGGGCGCCACTATTGCTGTTGCACTCAACATAGAGTCAATGCTTGATAGCAGGCACCTGTCAGTCATAATAAAAGATGTAAATCTCTCGATGAATTCTGGCGACAGCACCAGCATCAAAATGGAACTACCGCAGAATACAGTGTTGTACGCACAATACACAGATCGACAGAACGTTGTAACGCAAATTGCAGAGACCGCAGAGGACGATTTGCTCGCTTCATCCGAAAATGGCTCTTTTGCTATCGACCTTGATGATGTGAAATCTGAGCTTTCAAAACATGGTTACCCGGATTTTCTAGAGCAAAGTGGCCACTACAAAATGACTGTTGTTCTGGAAGGCATTAAATTCGACCTTGCCAACAACGGCGAACTGACTTCACCAGACTTTTACACGGTTTCTACAGGCATCGAGACTGTTTCTGGCGCCGGTATACAGGGCTACTTCACGCTCAACTAATCAGTTTTTCAGCGGTGAAGATTTGGATTTCAGGCCATGCTGTGTTGCGTTACATGGCCATTTCCGCCTTATTACTGTGTGCATGTTCCAGTGTGGCAGCACCGGTCAATGTAATTGTTGAACATAAAACAGTTGGCGACACCGTACAATACACCCCTAACCTCTCTTCAGGTGGTTTTGCCAGTCCTTCAGAGAGGGCCCGGTTTACTGAAAACTCTGTCCGTCTCCAGTGGCAGAAAGACAACCAGCTTTCAATCACAGCAGGGTTTTCTGACCGGCAATTCACCACGTTGCGTGATCACTTTAGCTTCCTGCAAACAACGCTAACCGCGCAAATCACACCTTGGCAGTTGGCCGACAAACAAACAAGTCTCTGGCTATCAATCAGTTCAAACAGAGCAGACGAACTGAATAAAAACTCCTATACAACAATAGATAATCTGGTTTTGACGTCTGCCAGGGTGCAAAAACCAGAGGATCTTAAAGTTGAATTTGGCCTGAAAAGGGGCGTTCAATTAAACCTGTCTACTCGCGTACTTGGATTATTCAGTGCCGGTGCAACAGATTCCAGACATTCCGGAATAGCCGGGAATTTTTCACGCGGTGCATGCGACTATCAATTTAAATTTCACGATAATGGCGGTGTCGTTAACCAGGTCAATCAATGCGGCAACATTTCCGCCCTCAATAGAATCTATCCTAACGATGAATCGGTTGAGGCTGACTTTGGCGTATCTCCGGTAAAGGACTTTCGAAATAAATCGGTCTACGCCAGAGTGGGAATCGGATTCAGAAAGGATTATAGAAAATGGACTTTTACGTCTCGATACTATTATCAAAAATACTTCAGGGATACATCAGGCAGCAGTGACACAACACTGGTCGGGAATTCGTACAATGAAAATCAGGTATTCTCAGTCGAGACCAGCCACAGGCTGACTAACAATATTACAGTGGCGGGTCACATAGAGTACCAACGCCACCGGTACCTCGATGAAGTGCCGGTACTCTATACAAAGTTAACCGCTGATCGCTTCAAAGGCGACGCCTTGTTTTTTACTGCTCGGCTGAAGTATCACCTTCCACAGTGAAGTGTAAGGGTGTTGAGTTATGTAGCAGAAACCTTTATCGGGCGTTCCTGTTGCACGGCTAACTCTGCAGCGCATGCGGCGTTATTGATTTCGGGTTAGGATACAGGCATCAAGCACAACCCTCTGCCTTTACCGCTGCACACAGATACCGACAGTACACAGCTTAATGAAAATTTACGGCTTCAATTGTTGACCTATACCATCAAATAGCTTCTCTAGTTGCTCTAGTCGCCCGTTATTAATGTTAACCGGAATGCCTCCAGAGCCGGGAGGCGCTAGAATAAGATCATATCTTTGAGTTCGTACCGGCCAATCCCTACCGGTTGGCGCTACTGCCATTTGAAAATCAAAGGCCGGCCAGTAAGCTGATGGATAATAGGACCTGGCTGCCTTAAACCGGACGGGGTGGCCGTCACGCCCTTTGATATTCAGGTAAATGCGCCCGTAATCTTCATCTATCAGTACTGCACAGTTGGCATCATCGGGCAGGCATCGTAGCTGGTCAAGTTTAAAACGCCGCCCTGGAGTGACGTTGATAAAATCACCAGATGGCAGGCCCAAGCTGACAAATCCGGCAGCGCTCGCTTCAATAACATCGGCCGGACCAAATATATCACCTTTTACAACCTGCCCCGTCGAATACGCGTTGCCGCCAGACAGGTATCTTACATCTCCCTTGAAATAGCAGACTTCAACGGAGTCAGGTTTTGCTGCAAACCGATTTGGGTAAAGCACTTCCTGCTGAGAACTAAAAACGGTAGTAAACGGGAGTTGATTGTACCCGGCCAATGCGATGCCAATCTCCACATGACCAAACTCTCTCTCTGCAATAATAGAGAACGTATCATCTTGTTCAGTTGCAAGTTTACTTTCAATTTCAGGATCGAGATCTTGTTCTCCGACCGAATCCCGAGCCGGCGCCAGCAAAGGCAATAACAGTAACGAACTTGAAAAGATCAGTATCGAAATATTCTTGAGAATGGTCATTACGCTGGTGCACCTTGCTGATGTCTTACACGTACAAAGAATAACACCTGGTCAAGTCTCTCGCACAGAACAAAATGAACGGACCCGGATCTTGATCTACACCACACGAAGATCTATTTCTGCACATACAGTATCCGGTATTTGCGAAGCTACTCATCCTGTCTGTTAACAGTAAATCTACTTGTCATTGAACATAGGTTTCACTCCTGTTTCGTCGTCATCACAGCAGCTTTGGAAAAGTATCCGGTGCATATGGCTAACGAAAGCAGCAGCGCTGCTGCTTTCGTATTCAATTCCTGGCCGTGCCATGATGGCAACTACATTGCGGGCATTTTATACAAAAATGTATCTGGAGAGTTTCTGTCATTTGCCACCAGGTTGTCTGCCTCACTGGTAAAACGAAGGAATTTTTCACCGTCAACAAACATCGGTGAAGACACATAACCATTCGCAGGTGCACCTGACGCTGAGCGCGACACCAGAATCGTGGTGTTCTCGATCAGGTCTGTCAAAAAGATCTGTCTCTCGTTACTGTCGCCTTCAAGGTCAGCCGCAATAGACGGATCATTGCTCTGAAACGCGACGTACTGTCCGTTTTCTGTTATCACCGGGTTAAGGCTTGAACCAGTTTGCTGTACTGATCCGATAGTTTCATACACCGGTCTTGTCTCACCAGTGTCTCTGTTGTACATGGCAATTCTATAATAGCTCTGACCCTGACTTTCAATCCAGTAGGTGTACACAATCACCCTGCCATCATCCGAAATACCACCGGCTTCGGAAAACCCAGCCACAGTTCCTTCGGTCGGAATCAAAGAGACCTCGTCCAGGTTCGCATCGTATAAATACAACGCTGACCCACTGATTGGTTGCTCGGTAAGGTTAGTGGCACGGCTGTAAAACAGCACATACTGACCATTCGCACTTACGCCATAGGTATAACTGTAGTCGTTTGCTTCCTCACCGTTTGGTCCAAGATTGATGCGACGCGTTGTGCCGGTAGCCTGCGAGTACATAAAAACATCTGCGGTGTCGTTTCGATCGTCTTGCACCAGGTTTCCTGCATCGGCACCAAAGACAACCGAAGTCCCGTCAGTTGATAGGTACCCCCAGTTAATATGTCGCCACGGTGAATCACCCGAGGTGCTCCTGCTAATTGGCGTGAAGGTTTCGCCAGGTACATCGTACAAGTACAATTGCGATACCCCATTGCCGGGCTCATCTGTCAGGTTTCTTGCAGCGCTTGCGATCAACAACGTGGTGCCATCTGCGCTGGCTCCGTGCAAAGAATTACGGTTATCAGCCTCACTGCCATCAACTCCCTTGCTGAGAACCCTGATTGCGCCGGACTGTGTATCGCGCAGAAAAACATCTCCATATCGGCCACTGTCCAGCGTGTAAAGATTCGGCTCATATGATTGAAAAAACTCAAGCTGTGAACCAACCGGGTAATAGTCGTAGAACGAGTTAACCCCCGGGATTTCGACTTTCATCACAAAATCAGGAACATCAGGCCCGGCACCTATTCGACATGACTCGATCCCGTTCCAACCCCACCCGTCACCCTCAGGAACTGAGTCGACACACACAGGCATGGTCACTTCGACCCGACACGACTCAACGCCGTTCCAGCCCCAGCCATCGTTTTGCGGATCAGTATCAACACAAGTTCCCGGGACCGGATCAGAAGCGATGCAGGATTGCACACCATCCCACCCCCAGCCGTCGCCGTCAGTGTCAAGGCACTCAGCAGCATTCAGGCCCGGCAGGTATAAGGAAGAAACCGATACAGCGGCAACAGCTAAAATTACTTTTTTGATCATCACAGGTCCAATCCAATCGCCTAAATGTCATGACATTAAACAATTAGTGTTCCAAAATCAACTGGTAAAAACGATTGTTGGCGAAATTGTGAAATAAGAGATTTCAGTAGCGCCTGAATAACATGGGCCCCAACTTAGAAATCCCAGTTAAGAATGCCACCTATTTTTAATTCCAGCCAGACTGTCATGTATGGCCAGTGATCCCCCCGTGCTCAACACTCAGGAGAATGGCAGCTGTTGCGAATAGTTAAAATCGGTGTCTGGCTAAATGCGTTACAGGCAGCGACACCGGTAGTAACTATCAACTCACTTTATTAGTGAGAAACCGGCGGCAACATCGCGGACCGGGGATTACTTTACTTTGCAGCCCGTTCTTCATGGAGTGTCGATATTTACGTTGCCGTAGTACCCCAATCCAGAATTACCTTTCCAGCCTCCCCTGCATTCATCACCGCAAAGCCATCTTCAAATTCATCAATCCCGATCCGATGCGTTATTAACTCTGAAAGATCAAGCCCACTTTGCACCAGCGCGATCATCTTGTACCAGGTTTCAAATATCTCACGTCCGTAGATGCCTTTAATGTTCAGCATCTTAAAAATAACTTCGTTCCAATCCACAGCAAACTCCGTTGGTGCAATACCCAGTAACGCTATCTTGCCACCATTATTCATCGTCTCAATCATGTCACGCATTGCAGGTGCAGAACCTGACATCTCAAGACCAACATCGAAACCTTCTGTCATGCCGAGCTTGAGCATTACTTCGGTCAGGCTTTCTTCAGCAGCATTGACAACGGTCTGCACGCCAAGTCGTTTAGCCAGGGCTATACGGTAGGGATTGATGTCGGTAATAACCACTTTACGCGCGCCTACTCTTTGAGCAACCAGGGCACCCATAATTCCAATCGGCCCCGCTCCGGTGACCAGCACGTCTTCGCCCACCAAATCAAAACTAAGGGCAGTGTGCACAGCGTTTCCAAACGGGTCGAAGATCGCTGCTATTTCATCGGGAATATCTGCAGGGATAGGCACAACATTGACCTCGGGGATACAAACGTACTCTGCAAAACTTCCAGGTCGATTAACGCCGACACCTTGTGTGTTGTGACAAAGATGGCCACGCCCGGCCCGGCAGTTGCGGCAGATGCCACAAACAATATGCCCTTCACCCGAAACACGCTGACCAATTTGAAACTTTGTTGCAGCCGCACCGGTTTCTACTATCTCGCCGCAAAACTCATGTCCGACCACCATTGGCACCGGGACCGTCTTCGCAGACCATTCATCCCACTTCCAGATATGTAGATCGGTCCCGCAGATTGCTGATTTGCGAACCTTAATGAGCACATCCTGAGGACCGGGTTCCGGCACCGGAACATACTGCATCCATAAACCCTGGCGCGGCTCAGCCTTTACCAGCGCTTTCATTTCATTTGCCATTAGATCACCTTCAATTCACGACCGGTTTCTACAAATGCATCGATAACCTGGTCAAGTTCATCAATGGTATGTGCTGCAGACATTTGCGTTCGAATACGGTCTGCCCCCTTGGGTACAACAGGAAAGCTGAACGGTGCAACATAAACACCACGCGCATCCAGCCCCTGAGCCATATCCTGTGCAAGCTGTGCGTCCCGGAGCATAACGGGAATGATTGGGTGCTCACCAGGCAATAGATCAAATCCTGCACTACTAATTTTATGACGAAAATGCTCAGCGTTACGCATTAACAATCCCCGCCGCTCTGTAGATGCCTCTAACATGTCGAGTACCTTTAGTGAAGTCGCGGTGATCACAGGCGCCAGCGTATTGGAAAACAGATACGGTCGCGAGCGTTGCCGTAGCCAGTCAATCACCTCGCGTCGCCCTGCTGTGTAGCCACCGGATGCACCACCCAATGCTTTACCCAGGGTACCGGTAATGATATCCACACGGCCCATCACATCACAGTGTTCATGCGTGCCCCTTCCGGTTGCCCCCATAAAACCCACGGCATGACTGTCATCAACCATCACCATCGCGCCATAAGACTCAGCCAGATCACATATCTGTGGCAACCGGGCGATATAGCCATCCATAGAAAACACACCATCGGTAACGATTAACTTAAACCGGCAGTTACTTGCCGATTTTAGCTGTGCCTCCAGATCATTCATGTCAGAGTTTGCATAACGAAAACGATGCGCCTTGCATAAGCGTACTCCATCAATGATCGACGCATGATTCAATGCATCAGAGATAATCGCATCTTCAGGGCCGAGTATGGTTTCGAACAAGCCGGTGTTGGCATCAAAACAACTGGAATACAGAATGGTGTCTTCCATTCCCAAAAAACCTGAAAGACGCGCCTCGAGCTGCTTATGTTCTTCCTGTGTACCACAGATAAAACGCACTGACGACATGCCATAGCCGTAGCGATCAATCGCCTCATGCGCCGAGGCTAACAAGTCAGGGTGGTTGGAAAGCCCCAGATAATTGTTAGCACACAAGTTGACAATTGAACGCCCGTTATCTAATACCACAGTACCTGACTGCGGGCTGGTAATGACCCGTTCTGTCTTATAAAGACCGGTGGTTTTCAAGCCATCCAGCTCCATGGCCAGATGATCTATAAATTGGTCGCTCATTCAACTCTCTCAGTTTTGATCTGGAACAGGTAGCGCAGGGGAATCTTTTAGCACACTGACAGACAAAAGTTACCGGTGCATGTCCCTTACATACCCCGGAGACTCGCCATATTTCTTTTTGAACAATCTGCTGAAGTGTGGCGCATCGGAAAATCCACATTCAACTGATATTTGGGTGATGGTGCGTGATGCATTCACCAACAACCAATGACCCTGTGCCAATCGCATATTACGACAAACTTCCGATGGGGATTCATTTGCGTGATTTTTGAATGCCCGGTTCAATGCACGCACCGACGTATTCAGCCGCCTGGCAAGTGTGGTAATACTTAAGGGATTTGAAAAATGTCTTTCCATCAGCACAACCGCTTTTTCAATTCGCCAGTTACCGCACGACAAAAGATGTCCGTAGGGTCGCTCCAGAACGTATTGATGTAACAACCGGCTATCAAGAACAAGGCCGGACAGCGCCTTAACGGCTCTGGCTTTTCCGCAGTGCGACTCTAATAGCGAAAACACCATATCAAGTGCAGAAGTGCCCCCATTGCAGGTGATTATTCCATTGTCGTTAATAAACTTGACGTCAGTAGCTGGCTTGACTTCCGGAAACAACGCCTTCATTTGATTTAGATGCTGATCATTAACCACACAACTAAGGCCGTTAAGCAAACCTGCTTGCGCTAATACAAAACTGCCATTGCAAATTCCAATTACACCGCACCCTTTGTCTCGCTGCTGGCGAATAAAATCGAGAGTTTCATCAGGCACGTCCATGCTCTGCGGCACCCGCCCACCGACAACCACCAGATAGTCAGCCGGCCTGGCTTGATCGAATGTCAGGTCAGGAATTACATTAACCCCGCAACTCGCCTGAACAGGCGCAATTTCGGGCGCAATAACACTCCAGTCACAATAGATCTTGCGGCTGTAATCTCCCGTGTCGGCCGCATAACGCAGGCAATCAACCAGACAGGCAAATGGCAGCAGGGTGAAACACGGGGACAGTATTATTGACACTCGCAGGTCTGGTTCAATGTCCGGTGCAGGCGGAGCTGGTTGAAAAATCTCAGTTGGAACAAACAAGGGCGAATCCATTATTGTCCTGTACATTCAAGATTATGGCCAAAACATTCAATACTGAGACCCACGCAAATGTCAAGCTCATGAACCCGGACATTACTGCCTGCCAGGCAGTTTTTTTATCATCAGGAGAGCGTATTTTATGAAAAAGTCACACTTCAGATCGTTAATCTCAGGCATCGCGCTGAGCGTTATCGCGTCTACCTCAGCACATGCTGCCGATGTGCGCTTGAAACTTGCGGGCACTTTCCCCACGGCTCATTTCGGTCACGAGATCATGGAAAACATGGTCAAAGAAATCGAGGCCGCCGACGTTGGCCTCAAGGTAAAATATTTTCCCGCAAGCCAGCTTGGCTCTGGTGAAGAACTCATCGAAGATGCTATTCGCGGCAACGTTGACATGGTTCAGGCGTTTATCTATGCGCAAGCCGATCCCCGTTTGGAGATCATGAATCTACCAGGCCTGGTAACCACCTTTGATGAGCTAAAGGAGGTTTATGGCAATCCGGAATCTAACCTAAACGTCTTAATGCGTGGCATTCTGGACGATTTAGGGCTGGTGTTTCTTAACCACACCGCCGAGGGATTGGTTGGTGTAGTGGCAGAGAAAAAACCTACTGACCCTAACGGTCTGGGTGACAAAGGAATGAACATTAGAGTGTGGAGCTCTGAAGTTGCCAAGAAAACCACCGAGAGTCTTGGTTACCGCACCACCACCATGAACTGGGCAGAAGTGCTTCCGGCTTTGCAATCAGGGGTCATCGACGGCGCAATCTGTTGCACGCCGGAATGGGCTTATACCACTTTCGCAAAAGCAGGCATCGGTAAATACTTTATTCCTGTTAACACTGCGGTTGAAGCCTCTAGTCTCTATGCCAGTAAAAAATCCTGGGACAAGCTAAACGATGAACAGCGTGAAGTGCTTACCGCAGCTTCTGCAAAAGCCGCAGCGTCAGTGATCGATAAAGCCTGGGAGCGCACTAAAGGATTCAACGAGCAAATGGTTGAGGCTGGGTGGGAAATTCTGGATTTCGATCCGGAACAACGAGCTGCCATGGTGAAACACATACAGGACAATGTTTGGCCTGAGTTGGCTGACGTGATTGGCAAGGACACCATGGACCAGCTTCTCGGCAGATAAAACAAACTTCAACTCCAGGTACACAAGTAAGTAATCAACAAATACTCCGACAATTGTCGGAGTATTTGCTTTTAACCCAGCGTAAAAACGCTGTATTAAGTGGTGACAGCACCAGTCAGGAGAAGCCCAGGCTATGATCATGTTTGAAGACGCCCTACCCCCGAGGCTGCAAAAATTTGTCCGCCTTATGGTAAAGATCAAAACAAACCTTGTCGTATTCGCACTGCCTATCTTGCCTGTTACCTTCTTCTTTGTGGTGTTTTTTAGATATATCCTCGAACGCGATCTTTTTGCTTATGAGGAATGGTTAATGCCGATCTGCTTCTGGATATTTTTTCTGGCAAGCTCCCTGGGCACCTATCACGATAAGCAAATCAACGCCGATCTACTAGACGAGTTTACTGACAATATAACCCTGTTGTGGCTGCGAAAAGTCACGATCACCTTTATTGAATTAGTAATTACGCTTTTTGTTTTACATTGGGCCTGGCTCATGCTGGCTGATGAAATCGCATCCTATCCCCGATGGAAAACTACCATCGCACTTAAGATTCCATTCTTTATTCCACGTCTGGGTATTTTTGTAGGCATCTTCTTTATGGCGTTCTACAGCGCGCTGGCTTTCTATGTGATGCTAAGAGTTGGGCCTGCCCAATACGCAGAAACGATGCACGCGTATAAATTATCTGAAGCCGAGGACGCATAGAATGATAATTGCTATTGCTATCGTTCTGATTTGCGTGCTGCTTGCCATAGGTGTATCTGTGCCACTGGCTTTTGCAGGCGTGCTTATCTTGCTGGCGTACACCGGTGGTCATGATGTTTCCGGATTTCTACCTACTGGCCACTGGAAGATGAATTCCGTTATTTTACTGGCCATACCGCTGTTTATCCTGGCCGGTGGCATCATGCAACGCGGGCGTATTGCTAATCCCATTGTCGAGATCGCTGAACTTATGTTTGGTCACCTCCGTGGTGGTTTAACTGCGGCATCGGTTGTTGCCAGCGCAATGTTTGGTGCTATCTCAGGCAGCGGAGCCGCTACGCTGACTTGTATTGGCGGCATCATCATGCCGCATCTAAGGCGTGCAAAATACCCGGATGGTTATTCCGCTGCGCTGGTAATCAGTGCCAGTCCGCTGGGCTTGCTTATACCTCCCAGCGCAGCGCAATTGCTGTACGCCTGGGTTGGTCAGTTATCAGTGCTGAGATGCTTTCTTGCCACACTGCTGCCCGGCATCATACTGACCGTCATGCTGATCATTGTGAACTTTGTCGTTTTACGTAACAACACAACTATTCTCGTCACCGACATCCCAAAACATTTTTTTCGCCAATTGACAAAAAAAACCTGGACAGCACTGCCGGCTATCTTCATGCCACTGATCATACTGGGCGGAATATACGGTGGCATCATGACGCCCACCGAGGCGGCAGGTGTTGCGGTGATCTACGCAATACCCATCGGCTTTTGGTTTTATCGCGGGTTAACGCTCCACACCTTCTACGAAAGCCTCAAGGAATCCGCCATTACAATTGGCGTGGTAATGGCGATGATCTTTATGGTCTTGATTGCCAGCCGTTTTTTGATCTTTGAAGACATCCCCGGCATGGCAGAAGATTTAATCTATTCGATCTCAGATAATCCCATTGCCATTCTTCTTATGATTAACGTGGTCATGCTTTTAATCGGTATGCTAATGGACGATATCAGTGGCATTATTCTTAGTGCATCTTTGCTACTGCCTATCGCGCAGGGCGTGGGTGTTGATCCTATTCACTTTGCAGCAATCGTGGGCGTTAACTTGGGAATGGGAAACATCACACCACCTACTGCCCCGCTGTTATACCTCGGGGCTCAGGTAACCAGGGTGCCAGTGCGCGCGCTGATTAAGCCAACGATGACATTTATTCTGTTCGCCTGGTTGCCAACACTGGTTTTGACTACGTTTATCCCTGAGATCTCGCTATTTCTACCAGACCTGTTGCTCAGTAAATAGCATAAATACACTCGCAGACGGATTGAAATCAACCAAGTGAGGGCCAGCATAGTGTCGGACAAACGGTTACCAAAAGATTGCAAACGGCGGGTGATCTAACGATGCCTAAAACTATTGTTGTCGGTGCAGACATCTGCGGGTCATCTGCAATAATCTGGTTACAGCACAATGTCCATGAAGTTATGTTGGTCGACAGAGTCTTTCCCGACATGACTGCTTCATACGGGATTGCCTGCCTACTGGCGCATTGGTCAGTCGACCTCGCCGTCACTATCACTATTTAATAACGTCAATAGATAACAGTATTCAAGATTTCCTCGTGAAATGATTCCATTGAGATCGGGACCACTCGCGCTGGAATTTCATCTGGCACACACACAAATTGCGTCCATCCCTTTAAGTTTTTATCGATTTCTGCATCCCTCCATTTCGAGTGCCCCTCGTTTTTCAGATTACCGATATTTGACATAACCAGCGCCGCTGCTTTCTCGATTATGGAACAATAGGCTTTTTCATATTTAAACGTGAAGAGAATCGACCTGACGGCAACAGTTTGCACCGGCGCGCTGATAAAGCTATAGCTTTCCGCAGGTATCAATGTAGAAGGGTATATCCCTAGAACATCTTTATCAGTGATTGGCAAAATATGCAGTCCGTCCTTTACAGTCACGTTATTCTCTAACAATGCAAACGGGTAACCGATCACATAGAACATCGCATCAATATCGCCGCTCTTCAATGCGCTCAACGCACGCTGACCGTTGTATCGCATTTCAGCAACCTCAACTCCGGCCAGATTCAACATTACCCTCGCTGTCATAGCAGTCCCGCTACCTTCTGCACCAATAGACACTCGCCTACCTTGCAAATCTGCGAAAGATTTTACTTCTTTCTTAGCTATCACATGCACCTCTTCATTGTGCAAGGGAAATAGATAGCGCAGACGCGAAGCTACCCGCTTAAGATCCGCATCACCACTGCCCGACAGATAGGCAAGTGCGTCAGACTGCGTTATTCCGATTTGCGCCAAACAGTCTTTATGAATTCGGCCTATGTTATCAAATGAACCATTTGTTTCATGGACCTCTGCAGGCATGCCGTGACTAACAAACAAATTTTGCATTTGCCTGCCCATTTCATAATAGGTAGTACCACGTTCACCCGTCACTATATTGATAGTTTTATAATCACATAATGATTCCGAAGCCTGCGAATATAAAGGCGCTAGAACTGCGACGAAAATAGTCAGAAACTGAATTTTTAAATCTTTAAATCTGAACACTGGCTTTTCCTCTTGTTAAAAGAAGGCATCACCCTCCTTTTTAATAAACAATAGCTGGCAACAGTACTCTGTCACACCCCCAGGATGCTACGAACCTCCGTGGAGGTTTTCTCACCAAGGTGATCCTTCGCAATAGAAGGCGCACGTATTACAATACCAGGCTCATTCGTACTTTTTTCAAGGCTGGATACAGCGGTCTGAATTTTAAGTTCAGTAGCATCTTCACTGCCCACAGAGGGCGTCGACACATCAATACCAAGAAGTGAAAAAACATTATCGGCCAGGCTAATAATAGTCGTTTCAATTTGTGCCATTGGCACAGAATTGACAATGGCCTTTATGTGGGGCTGGAACTTTTCGCCAGTTAGCGCTGCCAATGCCGCTATCCACAAAAGGAGCACAATGTATCGCAATCTGGATATTTGTATAACCTGAATTCCGGGATATTCGAGCGCGTTGTACTTTGCCTTGCCAGCGTTGCGCTGATGTCTGTATTCAGGCACGCGATTTTTAAAGCCACGTATTGCTGATTTATTCATATACAACTTCCCCTAATCTTTGCTGTACCCTCTTTCTTTAACGGTTATGGTGCATTATTTTCTACGGGTTTACGCAGGTGAATTTTATATTTCATCGTTTCAACAATAACATTCCATAGTCAACCACTATCGTCAAGTTAATTGTAAAAGCGTATCCAGTTTTCCCGTAGTCTTACCTATTGAATTCTCACTGATAACATAAGGGAATAGAAACTTAATCTATTTATAAAAGCCCTGTTCGAACAGGTATCATTCCGGTGTATACAGGAAGACATAGTCCTGTAGCAGGCACTATTGCGTGGCAGCAAAAAATAGAAGGGTCAATGCTATTTCATAATCTGGAAAGATAATAAAAACAGACCAGAAACTTTATCCAAAGTTGATAACAGCACAGCGTGGCAGATTCGCCTGGCGGTTATGCCAACCTACAACTGATTCCAGTGGCACTTAATTATAAGCACCATTTATCTTTACCAGTTGCGCGCTTACCTAATACCTATGCGCGCTCCGGTACAGTTACTACGCGAATCAAAAATAAGAGCTTTCCAATTATTGGACTTTTAAGCCCAGGTGTAGTCCATCGCCAATGGGGATCAAGCTTGATTCCACGCGCTCGTCTTCAAACAGCATTTGATTTAAATCACGTATCGCATTTGTATCGGCATCGTTTTTATCCGGGTTGGCAACGGACCCACCCCACAGAGTATTGTCTACACAGACAATGCCGCCTGGCCGTATTAGCGTCAGGCACCGCTCGTAGTAGTTGATGTAGTTAGATTTGTCAGCATCGATGAAAGCAAAGTCGAATGAACCAGACAAACCTTCATCTATCAGATTATCCAGTGTGACCAGTGCCGGAGCAATCTTTAGATTAATCTTGTGGTCAACGTTTGCTTCTTCCCAGTATCGCCTGGCTATCGATGTCCACTCGGTGCTGACGTCACACGCCACCAGTTGCCCATTTGCAGGCAATGCGCGAGCAATGGTCAGTGCGCTGTAACCGGTAAAGGTGCCTACTTCCAACGCATTGGTTGCACTCATTAGCTTTAACAGCACGCTCATGAACTGCGCTTGTTCGCGCGAAATCTGCATGTTGTAGCCGACCGTGGCTACTGTTTCATCGTTTAGCTTTTGCCATAACGGATCTGGCGGTGCAGACACGGATAACAGATAGTTGTGAAGCTGATCGGAAAGTCCAATGGAACTGGTTGACATAAGTGGCCTGTAGATTTTTAAGCCGTAACTGGCTATAGAAGCAGTGGTTGGTGAAAAAACGAAAATTGACGTTGAGCGTTATAACTCACAAATAGGCAGGTCGATCAAACTGGCTGACGATCAGGAAACTTATTTGGCTCCGCTGCGTATGAAATAGCAAGCAAAGTGCGATGGTACACCGATAACAAACCAGAACGAACTATCACTTACAGGGACACGACCACATTGATTAACTATTGCACGGACGGCGATGTAAGGACGTCGGACAAATGGGGGACTCTGACTACTGCGAGATCCGCTCGGATAATGGTGTATATAGCGTCAGCAGGCGCTGAGATGACAGTACAGTCTGCGCATCTTTGCGCCGCCCTTGAAGGTACCGTACCACAGCTAAAGCTTGCCGCCCCACAAGTATTAACACAAGTGAATACAAGGGAGCAGGCAACAATGCTGAGTAATATGGATTCCAGCAGTAAATTACAGAATAGGTTTTGATTCGCCCTCACCCATCATGCACATCGACGTGCCGCTGGAGGCATCTATGGTTCCGCCTGCGGTAAAGCACTCCGTGGCGCTTAACCCATCAGGCTTATTCATTTTCTCGGAGAGTGTTGCACATGCGGTCAGCGAAAGCAGTGCTAACGTAGCAGCGATAGTCAGAAGGTATTTCATCAATGATTCCTTTTTGATTTTATTGGGCACGGTGACATGAGTGACGACGAAAAAACACCGATACTTATGCTACAAAAAAATCCGTTTTCTGTCCAGAGTACACCCGCGACAGCATCACTATGGTAAAGAGGCAATTTCAGGTGTATCTGGCATTCGCGTACCTCTGAAAAAACGTTAAATGGCACAACCGGTGGACAAATCTTATACATTGCGCATATTGAGTGCACCAAAAGCTACAGTGGGGTCAATGCATTTCGACAGTTGCACAGGTAATAGAAATCGACAAGATACCGGGGCCGGACACTAAGCTTACTTAAAGTTGTAGACTGTACTGCCCCATTTCAGTCACACCCGCCTCAATGCAAACCAAGATGACTCAAGAACTCATTAATCCCCATTAGGGTGCCATGTGTATCTGACTTAAAGTTCAGCATGTCAGCAAATGTTAGTTCGTCATGCTGAATAGCGGGCCATGGCGGCGGCACTGCCATCCACTGCTGGTCATCCCCCTGCATGTGCGAACGATCAGATGAAAAGTTGCGCCGATAATAATCCGAGCTCATCACCCGGAACACCGGCGGGTAGAGCATAGAAGCGCGAAAGGTATGGGCAAAATACGTGTTAGCTAAAACCGGTAATCCCAATGTTGTATCAAGATCCCAGACCCGCCATTGATCCGTAAGCACCAGCAGAATCACATGATAATCCCACCACACAGGCTCCAGCTCTGGGTGGCTGGATGCGCGTTGACACCAAAGTGGGCCATAGAACTGCAAGCTGCCAATCATTAACACCAGTTTTTGTGTACCAGGCACAGAAGGATCTATACATAGATGCCAGATATTCTCTTCGCAGTAGCAGGTGGTGTACCGGTGTTTTTCCATTAGATTGTTATTAGTTGGGGATCGTTCTATCTTAACCTGTGTTTCCGGTCATCGATAGACACATCTTATCGGGACATACCCCTTAGGCACCTGCCCAACTCATAAAAACAAAAATTGTTCGCCCATAGCTTGCCCGGGCAGCCAGTTAGGTGAAACAGGTGAACCGCACTATACCCTGACAATTCTGCTAGCCGGGCCTGGTCACTGGCATTCCCTATTTTCGAAAAACTATTGGTAGAACTGAAGCACAGCATTTCCAGCCTCCCCTGTAAGCACCAGACGATATAGCCGGTGTGTATTGTGATTGAACCAGTACTAATTATCACCAATCCAAATTCAGGTAATCAGCAACTCATTAAAGACCTGGAGCATTTAGAAATCGATGCGTCAAATCCTGCTGCCATTCCGCATCGTATGACAATTATCTAAGGCAACAATGCAATTTTCAAAAGACAGTACCTTTATCAAATTACGCCAACGACGACATCCACTCTTGCCGTAGCTACTGCCGCTCTCAGCGGCGTGTTGAAAATGGAGCTTATCCCAATGAGTGGGTGCCATTGATATTTTCGTGAAGCAAGAAATATGAAAGACAAGCGATTAACCCTGCTCGCAAAGCGGAACGCGAACCGCTCACAAGTTTTAAAGTATCAGTTGCAACGACGACTAAAAGGCATTAAGGTACGCAGCTCTTTTCCATTCGGCCAACTAAAGGAGGTCATCAATGCGTAGTTATTTTAAGAAAAACAAACTGTCGGCCTCTGCGAATTCGGCCAACCGTTAAATCTTTTTCGATTTGACTGTATCTATGTGAACGCCTGCCAACAACGGTAAGGCAATCCATCCGCATTGCCGCGGACATCCGACATTCTTAATCCTGAATTGAAGCATTGCGAGTGTAATTTTTACACCTGTTTCGCACTGCCTGTTCAGTTTAAAGGCTGTCGCTACGCGATGGCATATGTAGCGATAAGTTGATGGAAGTAACATGGCGCGGCAAAAGAATACCGGAAAACCAGATCCCGAAAAACAAAGTAGAAAACGTTTCACTGAAGCAAAACTGTTACGGCATATTGCGCGGCTGAACCTGCGCACGAAGGAAGCATACAAAAGCTGGTGCATCCAGCATGGTTTTAGCACCAGTTTCAGTAAAACAGATTTACAGCAGCAGCGAGAGCTGAAAAAACATGCTGAAATTCTATCTCTGCAGCGACTGCGTCAGCATAGTAGTGAGAGCAGACTTCGTCTTCAGATTATGAAAATCAGTCGTGGAGAAGTCAGTTCTTTAGATCTGGGTAGTGACTTGCTTGTGGAAATTTCTGACAGTTTTCAGAAGTGCAGGATGCCAAACCTGCTGCTTGAATCACTGCTGTATCTTGAGCGAAGGTCAAAGCTGGTGTCAGATCCTCAATATGTTCGAGGTGTTGCTGCGCTCGTTTCACATCATTCGAGCTGGAAGCGACCGTTGAATCAATGGCGTCCGAAGAAGCATAACGTGCGCCGTCAGTTTGCAGCTTTAACCCGTTATCTGTTGGCCAAATACGATGTACCGGAATTTATGGATAGTGTTTGGTTGTCGGGTAAGAGTAAACACCAGGCCTGGTTTATACACGTTGGTCGTGGATACAACATACGTACCGCGGCTGCATTACCGATTTCAATGACGAAGAAGATGGCACACCACTACCTGCAAGCACCAGAACGCTACACCGTTTTGATGGCATTTCGTTGGGCACAAGTGCAATCACTAGGTGGTGATGCGACTCTTTGTGATTCAATTGTCGGTACTCAGCTGGCAAGACGCTTCAAGGATGATGATTTCTGGATGAGTGTGATCCGGTTTTTTGTTGAAAACCCGATGCTGGATCGCACACATGTCCACCCGATTATCGACTATATCCGCAATGAAAAGTACGTTGACCAACACGAATATAATGCAGACGGCCGATTGCAAAATACCGGTCCGGCGCAACCGAACTTTACCATGCGAGGCCGAACAGGGGATTCCCTGTTGGCCCAGGTTGACACGTGGCATCGTCAATTGGGGCGTGCCACCCATCATGCCGGCGACCGCCGCTGGAATCGATGGGTGATTGACGATTATAGTTTTGTCGAGGGCAAACGTACTGCCGGTACCAGTCGCGTGTGGCACATAAGAGAACTGCTGTCCAGCAAAGAGCTGGTGGCGGAAGGACGAAAGCAAAAACATTGCGTTGCAAGCTATGCAGCTTCGTGCGCCAGTGGTGCAAGTGCGATCTATACGATGGATGCACGCGACAGCGACGGTGAGCGCAAGCTGTTAACGATCGAGGTCAGCCGTAAATATCGCATGCTGTACCAAGTACGCGGCAAACGTAATCGCTTGCCGACCAACTCTGAGGCGTTAGTGCTTCGCCGCTGGACGCAGGAAAACGGTTTGAAGTGGAGCGATAGTTAGCTCTACCTACCTGCGTTTAAATTGATCGAAGCAAGTTGAGCGCAGCGCCAGGGATGGCGCGCAGTGCGCTGTAGGCCATCATTGTTGGCAGGACAGACCATTTCACCTTCTTGCGAACACCTAAAAATAAAAAATAGATCACGCTGTCTCGCCCCGAACAAGTTCGCTACCTACGTCACTTAGCACGCCAACAGGTGAGCCGCTGATTTTCTTTAACAACACTTCAGCGGCCATTTTACCGATGCGCAGTCTGAAGGCAGATGTAGTGGTAAGGCGGGTGGGAAGGATGGCGCCGATGTCCATGCCACCAAATCCGGCTATCGCAACATCACCCGGTATTTTAAGGCCTTTTTGCTGACAAAGCATCATGCCACCAACGGCCATGTTGTCATCCAGATAATACAGCACACGCAAATCCGGATTAGCTGTTAGCAGCTGCTCGGTACCGTAATAGCCTGCATAAAACGACGATTTGTCGTTAAGAAAGGTGGCTGTCACCAAAGAGTTATCTTTGTTCTTTCTGCGCGGAGCCGATATACCTGCGTCGACCAGGGCAGATTCAAATCCAGCCAGCCGGTCTGCCCCCAGCATGACGTGTTCATCCCGTACACCAATATAGCCAAAAGGTCCTTTATACCGACTGGCGAGGTATCTACCCATTTCTGCGCCGGCATCAAAGTGGTTAAAGCCAACACGCATGGGGTCGGATTTCTGAAGGGTGCCTTCGCCCCCGCAAAGATTCCATATCTCTACACAGGGTATGGCCAGTGACTGCAGAAAGCTTCTATTGGTGCTTGACCGTTTGCGGCCTGCTACCACCAGCCCGCTGGGGCGCCAGCTTAGTGCAGAGTTAATCCAGGCAAGTTCAACATCGTCGTCATAGCCGACCACACCGACGATGGGTTTGTAGTTAACCGAGGCGAATTTATTCTCTAGCCCCTCTAAAATTTGGCCATACAACTCACGACTGAGTGTAGGTACGCAAATCCCGACCAGGTTATTAGCGGTGTCTGAGCCAAAAGCCGCCGCCAGCCGGTTGGGTACATACCCCATTTGATCGGCAATCTTCAATACCAACTCGCGCGTCTCTGCCGAGTACCCGCTAGTGCCTCTCAAGGCGCGGGAAGCGGTCATTTTAGACACCCCGGCTTTCTCGGCAACATCTGCCAGGGAGACGGAAGTCGACTTACGGGCGGAATTTGGTTTTTTCGAGGAAGTCATTGACAAAGATTCAGAAGAAACAGTATGGTTATTTTGCGTTACCGGTAACGTAAAAGCATGAACTCAAGAAAAATCAGGTTAACACATAGATGACCTCAAGAATGAATTCACGTCAGAATCAAGCAAAGTTATCACAGTTTCCAGACGGATTGTTCTTCCACGAGATCACTAAATCGTTTGGAGGCACGCAAGCACTTCGCGGTGTTTCAATGCGTGTTGGCCGCGGAGAAATAGTCGCCCTTCTGGGAGAGAACGGCGCTGGCAAATCCACGCTAATAAAAATACTCGGGGGTATCCACACTCAGGACCATGGTGAAGTAGTGATAGACCGCGTGCCTTACCAGCACACACCCGGCACCTTAAAAAATCGCCAGCCGGTTGCCTTTATTCATCAGGATCTAGGATTAATTGAATGGATGAGCATTGCAGAAAACATGGCGTTGGCTCAAGGCTTCAGCAAGCGCTTTGGTTTAATTGACTGGCAAGCGGTTGAACAAGTTACGCACACGGCGTTGCAACGGGTCGGCTGTGAATTCAGCCCTTCGATGCGGGTTAGCCGCCTGAGTCGTGCAGAAAAATCTTTGGTGGCAATTGCACGGGCCTTGGCTGTTGACTGTGATTATCTGGTGCTTGATGAACCCAGTGCCAGTCTGCCAGATGCGGATGTAAAGCGTTTATTCGACGTGTTGCATCAACTGCGTGATGACGGTGTCGGGATGATTTACGTATCACATAGACTGGACGAAGTATTTCGCATTGCCGACCGGGTGGTGGTTCTCAGGGATGGGGAAATGGTCGGGGTTCGGCCAGTCGCGCACACAACGCCCGAAGAACTGGTTGATATGATCGTTGGGAAAAAGCCCAAAACGTTCATGAAGGTAGAGCTTGAATCCCGCCCGCCGGTAATGGAACTTTCCAATGTTTTTACTGAGTCTGCCGGTCCTGTCAGTTTAAGTATTTGTCAGGGCGAAATTCTAGGGCTTGTTGGCTTGCGGGGTGCGGGGCAAGAAGATATAGGGCGTTGCCTGTTTGGCAGTCAGATGTTCGAGGGTGAAATCACCCTTGATGGCGAAACCTATAACGTCAATTCACCAGAGCAGGCAATGGCCGCTGGTGTCGGACTGATCCCCCGTGACCGGGTGGTGGAATCGGTGGCCGGCAATATGGCAATACGCGAAAATTTCTTTTTAAACCCTGCTGCTACCGGCCGTGGAACCTTGTCCTTTTTAAGGCAGCGTTCGGAGTCAAAAATGGCTTATGCAGCAGGTCTGGATGTTGGCCTTAGACCCAACAAACCCGAACTCCCGATCGATGCACTGTCAGGGGGTAACCAGCAAAAAGTCATTGTTGGTCGATGGCTCGCCAGCACTAACAGAGTATTGATCGCAGAAGACCCGACCGCCGGTGTAGACGTTGGCGCTAAAGCAGAGATCTATACGCTACTTAGCGAGCTTGTACATAGCGGAGTCGCAGTGGTAATTATCTCGACCGATTTTGAAGAAGTTGCGAGCGTTGCCAATCGGGCCATCATCTTTAATCGCGGCATTTGTGTAGAGCAACTTACCGGACTCCAGCTAACTACCGAAGCTTTGATACAGGCGGCATCTGCCAATGATTTACCAATGAGTGCTAATAGCTAAAACAATGAACTCCATCGAATCAACCGCACTAGAACCGACCAAAGACGAGCTTGCGAATCTAACACTCGCACAGCGACTGCTCAGATCAATACCAGTGTACGGGCTGGTGCTTCTAATGGTAATCCTGATCGTCACGTTTTCAATCCTGTTACCGGATACATTTCCAACGTTATTAAATGTACGTTCGATAATTTCAGACAAGGCGATTATCGCACTGCTATCTCTGGCGGCGATGATCCCGATGGTGACCGGGAAAATCGACTTGACCGTAGGCTACGGCATTGTGCTTTGGCACGTGCTGGCAATCAGCTTGCAGATTATGGGTATGCCATGGCCGGTAGCCTGTGTATTGGTGTTACTGATGGGGGCGTTTGTCGGCTTCCTGAACGGGGTGCTTGTAGAAGTCGCCAAGATTGACAGCTTCATCGCGACACTGGGCACAGGCACTGTGTTGTACGCACTGGCGCTTTGGCACACCGGTGGTCGTCAAGTGGTCAGTGCATTGCCAGATGGTTTCTACGCGATCAATGGCACCTTTGTGTTCGGGCTGCCTATTACTGGTTTTTATGTGCTGGCTATAGCATTTGCACTGTGGCTAATACTGGAGTACCTACCACTGGGCCGGTACATGTATGCGATCGGCGCTAACCCGAAGGCTGCTGCCCTGAATGGAATTGCTGTGCCTAAGTTTGTGATGCTTGCCTTTGTTTCATCAGGTGCGTTAACGGCGTTGGCGGGAGTTATCCTTGCCAGCAAATTGCGAATCGGCCAGGCAAGCGTTGGACTGGAATATCTGTTACCCGCACTAGTGGGAGCGTTCCTTGGTTCGACCACTATTAAACCAGGTCGCGTCAATGTGTGGGGCACCATCGTCGGTGTTGTCATTTTAGCAGTAGGTATTTCCGGAATTCAGCAGTTTGGAGGTTCGTTTTGGGTCGAGCCTCTTTTTAATGGTGTCACGCTGCTTGTTGCTATCGGCATAGCGGGTTATGCACAGCGCAAGCGGGGCGGTGTCGTGAATATAGCTAGAAAATCAGAGTGATCTAAATCAGTTTAATGTCTACAAATTTGAGGATAAAAATATGACCTATAAACCTATGTTAGTAGCTGCTTTGGTGGCAGGTACCTGGGCGGGCTCTGTAACTGCAGATGCTATGTCAGATGCAAAAGCCATCGTCGAAAAGTACGCCACCAAAGTAGAGCTGTGGGACGGGCCGACAACAGGCCCCGCTGCTCAGGCAGAAAAAACGATAGTAGTGCTTGCCGGTGATTTAAAGAACGGCGGTATACTGGGCGTCACTAAAGGAATTGAAGCTGCAGCGGGTGAGCTGGGTTGGGATGTACGTGTGCTGGACGGCGCAGGTTCAATTTCAGGTCGTACGTCTGCGTTTGGGCAGGCGATGGCGCTGAAACCCGATGGTATTGTGATTAACGGCTTTGATGCCGTAGAGCAAAAACCGGGTATGGAGTCTGCGACCAAAGCAGGTATTCCAATGGTCAGCTGGCATGCCGCTTCAACTATTGGTCCCATCGACGATATTGGTGTGTTTGCGAATGTCACTACCGATCCGATGGAAGTTTCAAAGTCAGCTGCTATGTGGGCCTATGCCGACGCAGGTGGCAAGCCCGGTGTGGTTATTTTCACTGACTCTACCTATCAGATTGCCATCGACAAAGCTGATCGTATGAAAGAGGTCATCGAAGAACTGGGGGGAACTGTGCTTGAGTATGTGGATACTCCGATAGCTGAAACTTCACAACGTATGCCGCAGCTAACCACAGCACTGCTGCAACGTTACGGTGCAAAATGGACTCATTCACTGGCAATCAACGATCTGTATTTTGACTTCATGGGGCCTTCATTAGCCGCGGCCGGAATCAAAGGTGATGGTGCACCGGTTAATGTGGCAGCAGGTGATGGCTCTGAATCTGCCTATCAGCGTGTACGCTCGGCACAGTATCAAGCGGTTACCGTTGCAGAACCACTAACGCTACAGGGCTGGCAGCTGGTTGACGAGATGAATCGTGCACTGGCTGGCGAAAAATGGTCCGGCTATGTTTCACCACTGCATGTGGTGACTAAGGATAATGTTGAATTTGATGGTGGTCCGAATAATTCGTTTGATCCGGAAAATGATTACCAGGGGGCATATAAAAAAATCTGGTCAGGAAACTAGCAGGCTTATTGGTTGAAATAAGATAAAGGGCTGGATCATTCGATCCAGCAGACCATAACCATAAAAACATGCGGCTGAAAGATTATCATTCGGTTCTCTGTACAGGCATAACTCGCAGATAATGGCTGCCGTGTTTTCAAGAGCTACAATACTTCTGTGGGTTAATTACCGGACTCATGAACTGTCGATCCATTAAAAAGCATGAAGGTAGAAAATAGTATTCTCACCATTGATACAATCCTAAATAAATTCACCAAATATACTTTGCACTTTAATTAACCGATTCTGTACGGCTTGAAAGCAAAGCACCCTCACCTAAAACCAACCCTCTTATACCAGCAATAGTCTGTTCGAGCTTCTGATCGTTGTCGATCCATTCAACGCGAGCCATAAGCACAATTTTTACACGACTGTTGTGCTCAAGTGATGAGTTGTTACCTCGTTTAAAAAACTGCACTGCTTCTCTTTTAGTTACCGCCGTAAAAGTAAAAAAATAAAACAGTGACTATTCAAAACACAGTTGACAGGCATTTACGTTACCGGTAACTTTGAGTCGGGGAAAACTCGCTTATGACGTAAGCGGGAGTAAGTGCAGCTCAACTAATATGGAAAGTGATGACAAAGCACGTACCAGTGATTTCAATGCGGCATATTTGCAAGAACTTTGGCGGTGTTACCGCTTTACTTGATGTCGATCTGGATGCGTATGCCGGACAAGTGCTTGCAATAGTCGGTGACAATGGCGCCGGCAAATCAACTCTCATTAAAATACTAACCGGGGTTTATCAGCCAACCAGCGGCACTGTCACTCTTGATGGCAAGCCGCTGGAGATGAATAGCCACTCCGATGCAATAGCACTAGGTATAGATGCCGTCTATCAAACCCTTGCCCTGGCTGACCACCTGGACCCTGCCGCAAATATGTTCCTTGGCTGTGAACTCACCAAATCCTTTATGGGGGTTAGCTACCTTGATAATAAAACCATGCGCAAAGAAGCAAAACGTGTTTTGTACGAACGATTGGGAGTGAAACTGCGCAGTATGGATGTTGCCACAGAGAGTTTATCAGGCGGCCAGCGGCAGGCGGTGGCTATTGCCCGCGCTGTCTATCATTCTGATTTACGTGTACTGGTGATGGATGAGCCAACAGCTGCACTTGGACCACAGGAAACAGCCAGAACCCTAAAACTGATCAAAGTATTACGCGATGAAGGCTTAACGATCATCTTAATATCGCACTCTCTTGACGATGTGTTCACGGTTTCGGACCGTATACAAATTATGCGACGCGGCCGTGCGGCAGCGGTGGTCAATACTTCTGATTCATCTACACAAGAGGTACTGGGGATGATTGTTGGTGCTGTGGAAGACGTCGCATGAGTCATCAACAAAACAACGCCTCTGCCGGTACAATTGCCGGCGACACAACAATCGATAGTAGCGGTCGCTCATGGCAAGACAGGCTGGAACCCTACCTGGCCATTATCGGGCCACTTGCCATGATCGCAATGATTCTTGCGGTGATGGCCATACTGGAACCAGCGCGTTATTTTCGCGCCTCCAATTTCAATATTATTTTTCTGGAAGCAGCTCTCTATATGCCGATGGCGATGGCCATGACCTTCGTTATTACTCAGCGCGGTATAGATTTGTCTGTTGGTTCGGTCGCTGCACTGACGGGCATTATTATGGCCTTTGCGATAAAACAATATGGTCTATCTCCGTGGTTTGCGGTTGGCATGGCAATCACCGTTGGCGCATTGTTCGGGTTGATTAACGGCCTTGTTATTACCCGCTTCAAGGTGCCGGACCTGATAGGAACGTTAGCAATGGATCTGGTCTACCGTGGCTTTGCACTGGTGTTGGCTAAGGGCCTGGTACTGGCGCGATTTCCGGATCTTATTACTGATATCGGGCGTGGCCGCATACCCGGGTTTATCCCTATTCCGGTGATGATCGGTCTGGCTACTTTTATCGCTGGTGCGTTTCTGCTTCGAAAAACATGGTTCGGGCGTTATTCCATTGCTATTGGTTCTAACCCTGAAGCAGCCGAGATGACCGGTATTTCGGTGGATCGCTATAAAGTTTACGCCTACGTATTAATGGGCGCGATGGCCGGGCTTGCAGGAGTTATGTTAACCGGCAAACTCAACGCAATTCAGGCAACGTCGGCGCCGTACTTTAACCTGCACGTGATCGCTGCTGTTGTCGTCGGCGGCACATCATTGTTTGGTGGTCGGGCCTATATGCTCGGCTCCCTTGCTGGTGTGTTACTGCTCTCTATGATGATCAATGCGTTGGTCACATTAAGAATCGAATTCTTTTGGCAGTCGGTCGCTTCAGGGGTAGTAATTATATTATCAGTTGCATTCTATACGTGGCTGCAAAAGAAAGATCGCGATGGCTCCAGGGGATTGCTGGCCAGTCTTTCCACGCCCGAAAACAAAAAAATATACAAATTAGCGGGTTCACTGTTGATAGCGCTTTTTACATTTATCGTGCTCGGTCTTCTGTTTGCTACGGATACGACCGGGAGCGGTTAACAATGCCTGTCCGATGTGCTTAAAGCTGCGGTTATGTGGCAACGCACATAATGTTATAACTACTGAGGAAAAAACCATGAAGGAACAACATAAACTGCATCGAAGTTGTGTCAAAGGACTAATAGCCGCGTCCGCTCTGGTATCGGCATCTGCGTTTGCACTCGACCTGCCCTTAACGGCGCTTCCCGATGACGCTGATCGAGATCACTGGCTGCCAACACAAGTCAATGAACCGGGTAAGCTCGAAGCGCTGCAAGCGGCGACCGGAAAAGAAGCAACAGCATACTCGGGCAAGCAAGACAAGCCTATTCAGATTGCCTTGATATATCCTTCAGCCGATACTTCTGATTTTTGGGCAAGAAATTACCTGGCACTGACTAAACGACTGGAGCAGGTAGGCATAGAGTTCGAAACAACCGAGTTTGCATCAAGACAGATAGAACACTCTTTACAGTCTACCTACGCCACACAAGTGGCCCAGGATGCCGACTTGTATGACTACGTTATTTTTGGCCCGTCAGAGCTAGCGACACAAGCTGACAACATCGAGAAACTGGTCGATACTGACGGATTAACCACCTACGTCTGGGCATTTCACACGCCGCTAAAACACTTTAAAACCCAACCGGCTGCATGGTTTGATTTCTCATCAGCCTATGGCGCGTTAAAAATCTGCGACTATATGATTGAACGATTGGGTAAAGATGTTACCTATGCAATGAACAGAGGCATTCCCGGCGTCACTGATAATCAACGGTCTGGTGATTTTAAAGATTGCGTGGCAGAAAAGGGTAACTGGAACGTTGTATATGAACACTACGGCGAGTACCAGCGTGAAGGCGGGTTTGATGGAACTAACTCGATATTGCAGGCCTATCCTGAAGCAACAGTGATTCACAACGCCAATACAGCGATGGCGATGGGCTCGGTTGAAGCACAAGTCGCCGCAGAAAAACACAAAGACATTTTCTCAACGGGCTGGGGCGGAACCGGCCTTGAGCTGGACGCTATCCGCCGCGGTGAACTGGACGCAACACCTATGCGAATGGGTGATGATGTTGGTGCCGCCACCGCTGAAGCAATAAAGGCCGATATGGAAGGGCGTGCCGGCGAATTACCTCTGGTTTTTCTAGGTCGAATTACGGTGGCTCACGATCAGCTGGCGGCTGAAGAACTTGATGCCCTTCAGAAAGAAGCCTTTCGATTTTCTGGTCTGGAGCCACTGAAGCGCTAGTTTTTTCATTCAATGTGCAGGCTTATGGATCAGTGTTAGTTTGTAGCACTGATTGATACCGATCTGACGCTGAGTACAGCATTGTGCTCAGCGTTCGACATCAACTGCTAAGCTCGCTCTTGCTGGACACCAATTTACAGGGAACGAACATCAGATAATAAAGGGCGGGCACATTTCACTGCCCTGCCCTAATTGCCAGATGAGTCAGGTTCCTTATCGGTCGGCAGTTCATGCTGTATTGTAGAAGTAGAAAATCTCAGACATCATACCCACGCACGGATAAACCGGAATCGATCCCATGACAAAACCACCTATTCTAAGCTTTGAAACTTACGACGCCTGGGATGCCGAACCGATGAACGCGCTGTTTGATATACACCAGTTTCCTGCGAGCGGTAATGCTGAAGACCTGCCATCAAAGATAAGAGAGACCATTCGTGCATTTGCATTTAAAGGCCATTCGACATTAGGGGCTAGTACCATCGATGCTTTTCCAAACCTTGCGCTGATCGCAAACTACGGCGCCGGCTACGATACGATCGATGTAACCTATGCTGCGACCAAAAATATTCAGGTAAGCAATACCCCGGATGTGCTAACAGACGATGTTGCCGATCTGGCTGTTGGAATGTTACTGGCTCTGTCGCGTGATATTGTTGGTGCGGCTCACTGGGTGACCTCTGGCGACTGGGCTAAATCCGGCGCTTACCCGTTGCAACGTACGGTAACCGGAAAGACTGTCGGGATCGTGGGTATGGGACGAATTGGTCGTGCAATTGCAAAGCGCTTGCAAGCTTTCGATATGACTATCCATTATTTCTCTCGAAGCGAAAAGGAGTACGCACAGGAATGGGCCTATCATGATGACGTTGTCGCATTGGCCAATGCCGCAGATATTCTTATTGTGGCCGTGTCCGGCGGACCGGATACTGCAGACATTATCTCGAGCGATGTCCTGAAAGCGATGGGATCCGATGGCATCATTGTAAACGTGTCCCGCGGCACTACCGTCGATGAGGATGCGCTCATCAACGCACTTACAACCGGGGGAATACGGGCGGCTGCCCTTGATGTATATAAAAATGAACCGAACATAGATGAAAGGCTGCTGTCCTTAAAGAACGTTCTGCTGCAACCTCATCAGTCTTCAGGAACTATTGAAACGCGAAAAAAGATGGGTGAACTTCAGCGCAGAAACCTTAGCGCTTTTTTTGCCGGTGACCCGTTAATCACCCCAGTTTAATAGGGGGACATCGAGTGCGCACTCCCCGGACCTGCGGCACGGTTACCTTGTAACATCAGAAGCCCACTCCTCATGTTTATTATTCCAGCTGTTATACTCTTGTGAATACTTGCTTTGATTCAGTGATGTCTGACGTTACTTCTCTTTAACTTTGAGTCGGTAATGAATATATACCCCGCAACCTTATAGCTGTGGGGCAAACTGATTCAGGAGACTACGGACTACCAGGAATAGCACCGGTCATCTGCATCTTTACTGATGAACCTCGTTTATTTTGTCACTGATATAGTTCGCCAAAGCAAATACCGTTTCTGACGGGTTATAACCGATAGAAGTTGGCAAAAGGCTGGCATCAACCACGTACAGGTTCTTAACATCGTGGGTCTCGCCCATAGGATTCACCACAGTTTGCTTTGGATCAGCCCCCATCCGCAATGTGCCCTGCGGATGAAAAGACGTATACGGATAGCGTGATTTTTCATTGCGCAAGCTGTCAATCACCGGGTCGACATCGGCCTCGGTCTCTATCACTTTTGACAATGTAGTCGGGATATATACCTTTGCAGCCCCTGCCCCTAACAAAGTACGCGCATTAACTTTCAAGCCATCTTTCATCGATTCAAAATCTTCATCATCGACGGTATAGTTGATCGTTTTAACGCCGTTTTCAAAAGACACATCACCTGTGTTTTTGTCATGCAATAACGTGATCAGACGGATAGTGTTTGCGAACTTTTCCATTAAATTTATGTAGGGCTTACCTGTCCCGGGATTCTGACTGGCACCGGCAAGAACCGGTTGCTCTATCGCATTGAGCAGAATAAAACCGCCAACCCCGGATTCATCCGGCAAGGTGTATTCATCGACATAAACTGAATGGGTTGCACCGACAAAATCGTTCACTGGTTCATCGAACTCTGCCGTTAATGACAGCGATGGATGACAGGCGAAATTTTTACCGACTTGTCCGGACGAATTCGCAAGGCCGCTTTTCATCAGAATTATCGGAGACTGGATCGGGCCGGCAGCTAATACAACGATGGGGGCTTTGACTGTCATGTCCGCTACCTTTTCTTTGGTATCCGGATTGATAATCTCTGCGGTAACGCCATTGGCGACACCATTATCAGCGGTGATGGTATTAACGCGGGTGTCTGCATAGATCTCTGCCCCGTGGGCCTGCGCCCAGGGCAAATAGGTGACCAGCATGGATTGCTTGCGATCGGACTTACAACCCGCAAAGCAAAAGCCCGTCATTGCGCAGTTTTTTACATTACGTTTGGCTACGCCAATGGGAACTTCGGTGGCATTAAGACCTTCCTTGATCAGTTCGGCACCAGGGCTTGTTTCCGCAGCTGTGTTTTCCTTGATCCAAAGATTCTTTTCGACGGTCTCAAAGTACGGGGTCATGACCTCGGTGGTCAGATTGGTAAGTCCGTACTTCTCACCCCAAAGTTTGAAATAATAGTCAGGTGTGCGAAAACACAAAGCGGCATTCACCACGGTAGAGCCACCGACACAGGCCCCTTGCAAGATAGTGATATCACCCTGTGCATTGGCCTGCCCACCGTGATCAGCGTACATCGTACCCAGTGATACGGCTGTCATCTCGGTCATTTTCGATGACGGAACATAACGCCCGGCTTCCAGCACAAGAACTTTTTTACCAGTCTTTGCTAACTCATAGGCTGCAATGGCACCACCAGCGCCTGAGCCAATAACTACCGCATCAGCAGTCAGATCGAAATTAGTTTGCGTAACAGCCACGGCTTCAGTGACATCAAGTCCGTGGGCCTTTATTTCTATGTGTTTTGACATTCGTATTCCCCTTGTTAAGCCTGCGGCGCCGGTGCATTGCCTTGAGATTCAAGGCCCCAGGCTTCAGAGACCGGCCCCTGGAAGCCAACAGGTTCCCAGGTTGGCGGGATTGCCCAATAAGCGGTCACAGTCAGGAACTTCAATGCCGTAAACAATGCTCGAGCAGGAACTTCTTCCGAGCTCGCCAGTGCATCGCAATATTGCGATGCTTCGTTTGCATTGAGATCAACGAATGGTTTACCGAAGGGTTCCGTGGCAGCTTCGTTAAAATAGGCAACACCGCCCTTGAGGCCTTCAAGGACGGGCGGTGGTAACGTGGCGAGAAAAGCACCGTCAACCGTTTGCAGGACCGGTAGTGCCTCCGGGTCTACCAGATCAGTGCCTTTGGTGGGCAGCAGTGCAAGCATCAAACGGTGCCAAACCGCATACTCATCGGCAGTCATGTGCACAATACCGTCGGGCACTTGCGCAAAAGCCGGGGACGGGGCAACGCTTGCCAAACCTGACACAGCCAACCCTGCGGCTACGGCTGAGACGCGCAAAAAATCGCGTCTGCTTAAATTCGAAATGTGTTGGGTCACATCGTCGAATTGAGTGTGCTTACTCATCATTTTTTTCCTCCGCTTGCAAATTTCTAACTGCTCATCACATAGATATCGCAATGAAACTCTGCTAACAGCATACTGTAAAAATACGCCTCCTCAAACAAATTTACAGGTCCTGGCTTTCCTCAATTACCCTCCAAGTGAAACCGCCTGATCAACCAGTTGCTTCGCGTCAACAATTAAATCGCATGGCAACTGTGACGAATTCGTATTTCAAACCTTGGAAATATCGCTCACTGGTCTTCGTCGATTGGGTGATATTCAACACATATGTCATCACCGGCCATAGACAGCAGTATATTGCCTCGCCAATTGTGGTCGTCTTGTTCAGGGAAATCTTGTCTAAAGTGCGCACCTCGTGATTCCCTGCGCATTGACGCCGCACTGATAACTAACGTTGCAGTATCGAGTAATGAGCGTAAGTCAAAGCACACCTTCTGTTGCTTCTTTTTGCTTTGATTTATCACACTTATACGGCTGCGAATGTCGGCTAAGGTGGCTAAGCTCTTTTCTAATACTTTTCCTTCTCGCTCCACACCTGCCACCATACCCATCAATTTAATCACCTCACTATTTGATGATTCAAACTCATCAGCATCGCAGTAAGGCACATCGGGTATACAACCAGGTGACAAGTTAACACCATTTGCTTGCCGGTCAGCAGCGTTCTTTCCCGCCAGCCAACCGGTTACAATGGTTTCCGTCAAACTGTTAGATGACAATCTGTTTGCGCCATGCGTACCGCCTATGGCCTCACCTGCTGCGAACAGCCCCGGCACCGTCTCGAGATGACGATCTACATTGACGCCACCAAGACAGGTATGTGCGGAAGGCGCGGTTTCGAGGTACTGCAACGAGGGATCAATGCCGGCTTCTTTACAGAATTCATCAAAGCCTACGCGGTGGCTATCCAACTCTTCTGACGGCACTTGTGTTAAATCAAGATAGACTCCCCCTGATGGTGAGCCTCGCCCCTGGTTGATCTCACTAACTATTGCGCGCGCTAGTGTGGCCCGGTCAGCACATTCAGCTACATCGGGAGCGTAATTTTGCATAAATCGTTCGTTGTGTGAGTTGAGTAATTTCACCTGTGGCAGTGTTAGCAAGGTACCTACAATTGTTTTCCCTTTAACGCTTTCCGGAGCCGCAAAGGCCGTCGGTGTAAATTGAATGAATTCCATATCGCGAAGCTGACAACCGGCGTTTAGTGCCAGACTGTAGCTATCACCCACAAGATCAGGCGTGTTGGAGGTTACCGGGAACAGCTGACCGCACCCACCTGAAGCCAAAATGACAGATTTAGATAATCCAGCGACAATTGCAGGCACCGGGCACTTCGAAGTTAAATCCAGAATAAATGCTCCGCAGATCTCACCCACCTCACTGCGAATCAATTCAATAGCTCGATGTTGATCAAGAATAATGACGCCTGATTTTTCGAGTGACTGACGGAGCGTCCCCAGGAGATGGGGCATACCCGGTAGAAACTGTACCGAACGCGGGTGACTATGCGCCGGTACCTGGCGCCCTGCCAATCCAATTTCGTTTTCTTCAAATCCCTGCACCTCTGCTGCCAGTTGCCCGAGACAATGACTGGCATTGCCACTAAGCAGACCTGCAAGCGAGAGATCATTGATATCACGACCCCCATGCATGATATCGTCGAGATGCGCCCCTTCCGAATCAGGAACCTGAATAGCAGCTGCAAATCCACCCGACGCTCTTGACGAGTTTCCGCTTCCTGCGGCTTCCCCTTTACAAATCATCAGCACTTTAGCGCCGGATTCACGCGCTGCACGTGCTGCACGAAGAGCTGCTAAGCCACCACCAATGACCAGTACATCAGTTTTTAGAATTTCCATTTATAAAAAGGAATTACCTGAACGAAGCACAAGAAGCAAAATATTTAATGCAGAAGGAAGTCGAATATCCGCACCTGACCTTAACATATGATGCAACTGTCTTGATTAACAAAAACAGTGCACCCAGGTCACACTCAGAGTGTCAACACTCAATGGCGCTGCTCAGGGAATGACAAAGATACCCACTGTATTATCAAATCAAAATAGTGATACTGAATTCTGAGCTTTGAATTGTTAGTGACTCTGTGCTTGCCAGGGACACGCACTTTTCCTGCTTGAACGGTCCGTAGGAAGTTTCAATAATACTCCACCGCAAAGCTATACCGAAATATAAGTAACGGCTACTCGCGGCGGGATATTATACTGATCAACCAGCAGTGCGCATGCAGCAGTATCGCGGCGCATGCATCATGAAACATCTAACCAGTTCAGCTTCAAAAAGGTAAAGGCCACGCCGATGACACGCCCTGTTCGTTCCAAACTTACGTTGCGCGGAGAACGCGTCACCATCAGCGCCGGCAGTGCGACCGGCATTGTGAGCGACATATTTCAGCGAATCGGTTGTGATGAAAATACAGCTCTGACTGTCGCCTCACACCTTGCCGATACCAGCCTTTGCGGCATGGGCCCGCCAATTGATTCGATCATCAATATGCCGCTTCCATACCGGTGGGGTGTTTGCCTGGCTTGAAAATGTTCACTCACCCTGTGAGGTTGTCGCAAAGAATGACTGGCCGGAAATCGAACGGTCACTTCATTCTCTGTGATTCACCGATGTTTGATTTCTATAGTCAATAAAACTTAAAATCGCTTACTATTTACAATACAACGGCCAGGAAAGAAATTGCCCAGGAAAAAACAATCCCGAATTCGTGCTGCTAAGGTACTGTCGTCCACACACGGAAAGGGCGTATACGCGCAAAGATCCATAAAAAAGGATTCGGTCGTTGGAAAAGTTCAGGGGGAAATCACCACCAGTGATGAAGTCGACCCACGATATCTGATGGAGCTGGATGGTGACTATTTATTGCGCCCAACAGGCACCTTCCGCTACCTCAACCATAGCTGCAATCCCAACTGTGAACTATTTGTCTGGGATGACCAGGAGTTGGACCCGGACACAGGCACACGACCACTCTATGTCAGCGCATTGCGCACCATCCCGAAAGACAAGCAACTGACTATAGATTATGGATGGCCTGCGGAATTTGCTATCCCCTGCAAGTGTCGGAGTAAAAACTGCCGGGGCTGGATAGTAGACGAAAAAGATCTGAAAAAACTCAGAAAGTTAAACAAGTAAAGAATTCCGGGAAATCAGTATCCCCCACTTGATACCAAACACTGTGGTGAATGTTATCTATTAATTGAAATGTGGATGCACACAGACCATATGCGTCGTCGATTAATCACCCCACAATAAATTCACCAACTCGCACCCCAATCATCACTCCTGGTAAATTTGTATTGGCTCTGGGTACCTGCGGCATTAGAGAAACATCTGCAACCATGACGCGGTCCAGCCCGCGAACACGGCCACGGGAATCGCAAACATCATCATCCCGCTGCCCCATGGCGCACGTACCAACAGGATGGTAATAGTGCTCAACATGCTCACGAATACCGGCCTCAGTGCTTGTATCAGTTAATGATTCCCCTAACAACGAACTCAACGCTGGTTCATCAAGGAGCTGGTTCGCCAGCGCTATACCGTCTTTAAGAACAGCCAAATCATGGCCTTCGCTATCTCCCAGATAGTTATGATCAATAGCTGCCAGTGTCTTTGGGTCCTTACTGGTTATTTGCAACGAGCCACGGCTTTTTGGTGTCATACAAGCTACTTCCACGTGGACCCGGCCATAGAGCCTGCTGGTCTGTGTACTGGCAAAGACCGGGAACAGGTGCAGATCAAATAATCCGTCTTTGGCCATCGACGAAACCGCTTTACCCAATGTCTGCTCTTCAGGCACAAAGCCAGCGCGACAAGCTTCATCCAGCCACGCTTGAAGCTTCGGACCAATACGACGGTCTGCATGGACCATTGGATGATCATGTAGATTTCTGCCGACTTTTAATGACGGGACTCTTACCGGGATATCAAGTTTATTCAAGAGTTCCGGGTCGCCGACACCGGAGCGCTGCAGAATTTCAGGTGTGCCATAAACACCTGCCGACAAAATTAGCTGGTCACTCGTCAGGGTTTGCGATTGATCATTGCGTTCAAACGAGAGCGTGGTACCGCTGTTACTTTCCTTAAAAAAATTAACCAGTGCCCGATCAAAGATAGTAAGCCCCGGCATATGACGAACAGGATCAAGATAGGCAAACGCACTATTCCATCTTGTTGTGCCTGCAATATTGACTGTTTCCAGCCCGAACCCTTCGTTTGCATCAAGGTCGCACAGGTCACTGGCAATGGGCCAGCCAAGATTTTGAGCGGCCTCTACACACTTGGAATGAAAGGGTCCGGCCTCATCAGGCTGGTATGCCCGGACGCGCATGGTTTCAACGATATGCTTGAAGAGAGGATCAACGTCATTACCGGTCCAGCCCGGAAGTTGCCAATCATCGTAGTCACTACGATGTCCGACTGCCGCTATGCACCCGTTGTGAGATGAGCACCCTCCCATAACCCTTGCACGCTGAAACACCCACCGCCCCGCCCGGTAGTCCCAGTCATGACTGTTTGCAAGCTCTGCCGCATCGGTAAGATCTGTTGGCCACTGCTTGTCTGCATACGGGCCATAGTCTGGCCCGGCTTCAATCAGGGCGACTTGATATCCTGCTTTTACCAGTCCGGCAGTAACCGCACAACCTGCGGATCCACCGCCCACAACAATAAAATCATAGTGCTTTGAGTATGTGCTGTCTGACACCGATTTTTTCCTTACTTTCGTATTCCGAATCCAGTGTACTGCAACCCTCAAAGAATAGTCACACCCTCATCAAGAGAAAAGATCGTGCCCGATAGTTGGTTCCGGGATTATTCGCAGGACTGATCATTCAGCAGCCTGGTTCTCACCATGTCAGAAAATATTCTGTGCCTACAGTTTTTTTTCCGAAGACAGCCCACAAAATTCACGTCATGACACACTAAGTTACAGACAGAATGTTTAAGTCTATGTAATCTCGCCGTTAAACAGGGGCGCAGCTAGGAAGGTTTCTACCAATGAACACGTTAAAAAGCAGACTGACAAATCTTCTCGGCTTAAAGCGGGGCATTTTCAACCGCATTGATCACGAAACGCATGGTCGCCCCACGACAAACGTCGGGATTGATAATGCAGCTAAGCCCTTAGTAGCAAAGCTACAGTCAAAACAGGCCGCTAACGATAACGATAGCCGCCCGGATTGGTTTCAGTCCATTCATGGCACAGATTCTTAAATCTGAAGCTACCAGTACTGTCTTTCATCTGGGCCGGTGCTAGCCGTTCATGAAAGCAGTCAGCTATTTACGGCACGGCCTACTCGCAACACGCCAGGACTGAAGTAAAGCTCGACTACAATTATACTGCTAGCTCTCTGGTCTCAGGTCTTCATCATTAAGCCATCCCCGAAACCACGACTCCAGAGAGTCCCGGTGCGGTTTAAAGTGTTGCTCCATTGGCTCTCCCATATCCCTTACATTTGGA